>CM076570.1:640958693-641210286 GCA_034641835.2 Pinus albicaulis
TCGATGAGTTGTCTTTAGCCGCCATGCCTTGGCTCGGTCCTTTGTTCTGCGGTTTGGAAGCACCTTTCCCTTGCTTTTGATTCGCAGATCCAAAGTCTCGCTTCTTCTGCTTGAATTTATGCTCAATCTTGGCAGCATACCGGTATGCCGTACCAAGCGAGGAGATGTCAAGGAACTCCATTTCCTCCTGAATGTATTTGTGCAGACAGCTACGATACTTTAGCACCAGATGTTTCTCTGAATCTTTGATACCCAACTTTGTGCGCAGGGCATGGAACAGATTCGTCAGCTCATGCACATCTTGATCCCTTTGTTGTCGCAGCGTGGTCCATTGTATGTACTTGTCCTCATAGCTCCCCACGGGATAGTACTGTTCCTTGACGGCGTCTCGGAAAGAATTCCAAGTTGGTACGGCCGAGAACAGAGAGGGTTCTGTCCGTTCCTTGTTCTCACAGTAGGTTTCCCACCAGTCCTTAACATGGGGGGTAACTTTGAGGAGTGCAAAAATAATCTTCTCTCGATCTGAAAAGTCATGAACCGAGAAATATCCTTCTAACAGATTCAACCATCTATCTACGGCATCCGCATCTATTTGACCCTCAAATATGGGAATGTCAAAATTTACTTGTACCTTAAAAGGAGTCGCGCCTCCAGAGTGGCTGCTGGATGCAGATGCGCCGCCGGTGGGTAGCCGTTGAAGGATCTGAGCAAAGTTATCCATCATCACGTTCCTTTGTCTTTTGAGGGCCTCCTCGAGCAATATTTTGATAGGATCTCCTGCTCCCTCATCTTTCTTTTCGTCCCCCATGGGCGTTCGTCGAGGTTTGCGAGGCTGATCTTGCAAAGGTTCCACCAGATCAAGCCCTAGCTCCTTATACCTCGACCTCGTTGGGGACATGCAAAGAAGGATCGAGAAAAAGCAGATCGCTCTGATACCACTGATCCGGATTTATGCAGGAACGCAATAGAATAAACATATAAACATAAATATAGAGATGCAGCGGAAATAACACTTCATTTCATTAATATCAAAGAACCGAAATTTGCTTACAGACAGAATGGAAATAAAACTAGCTAGGGCGCTGGTAGCTATCTCTGAGAAGAGATGTGGCGGCTACAGGCCTCTGAACTGCGTTACAATGAGGCTCGAGGGCCTATTTATCATTTAGGAACAATGGGAAATCCTAAACAGCCAAAACCCTAACCCTAGGAGATGAAGCGCCAAAACTATGGGCCCCGTTTGGGTAAATTGGTGTTTCAACTTCCCAGGGGCGTAACTTTGGCATACGATCTCCGTTTGACGCGTACCATACCTCGTTAGAAAGATCTATCCGAGGACTACAATTTTGGAATGGGCAACATCGGTCCATGGACCCATGTTGCCCTCCGTTTTCCCAAAAAACGTCGTTTAGGGCCTCAAAACGGCTCCGGAAGTTTAGGACCCGAAAAACTGCTAAAAATAGTAAACTGTGCCGAAACTGAAAAACTGAAATAGACAATGGTGGAGCCCCAAGTGGAATAGGCGGGTGACCACCAATATCCACCTGGATCAGCCACGAGTGTGAAAGATTGGAAGAAGAAGTGGTGAGTCTGATGAAGAGGTTATAGAAGGCAAAAATTGAATGAAACACAAATATTCAACATATAAAAGGCTCTGAAAAACTGGTTGTGATATTAAATTCTCAGAGGTTGCAACTCATAAAGGTTGGGTTGGCCTATGAAGGAGAATCTAGTGAATCCAAGGCAAAGGATAAAATTACAAACACTTTTATAAAAGAAACCAGGGGAGACAATGATAGTTCACGTCATTATGAGAACACGAATTTTAGAAACACTTCAACATCAAATGAATAGCTACAAACAAATAATGTTGAAAACATACAAAAGACAAAAGGAATGAACAATCAAACAAAAAACTATCGAAGACCATACTTCTTTAGGAGACAATATTATTGAATGTCAAGATGGTTATGTCCTCAAACCACATCCACTACCAGGTACAAATAATTTTTCAATGTATATTATTATTGTTCTAAAATTTTTGGACATAAATCCATAGATTGTAGAGCTTATGTCAGAAGAAATTATCTGGGAAATTCGAAGAGGAGTAAATTTAATAATGGATTCAAAAACATCATAACAAACATGAACCTAGACAAAAATGTATTTTCCCATCTCCTTGATATCACTGAATGTTTCTATTGTCACAACATTGGGCACAAGTCATATGAATACCGACTTAAAGACAATAGATTGTCATCTCAGAACAATTATAGAACAAATGGATGCATGCAATGGAGAAATAAGAAGGAAGAAAATAAATATGATAAATGTGACCTAGTTCTATATGCTCAAGGTAAAAACAGTAAATGGTATGTGGACAGTGACTGCTCTAGACATATGACGAGAGGTAAAATCAAGTTTGTATCCCTGGATGAAAATAAAACTAGAAATTTCACATTTGTAAATGATGAAGCAAGAAGAAATCGAGGAAAGGGCACAATTAATCTGAATAATGGAAGAACAAGGCTCAAGATGTACTATTTGTAGATGGTATAAAACATATTTGGTTGAGTATAAGTTATATTTGTGACAAAGGGTGTGATGTTCTCTTCAGAGCTCAAGACTTTATAATCAAGTAAAAAACTATTGGGAAGATTCTAGTTAAAGGAGTTTGAACATAGAATAATGTATATATATTGAAGGAAGAGAGTGAATAATGCTACATCAACAAACACGATGAATCTTGGCTATGGCATAGGAGATTAGGGCATCTCAATTTTGATCACATCATCAAGCTTAGTTTAAAGAACAGATAAGTTAGAGATCTAAAAGCCATAAAGAAGCCTAAAAAAACTACCTGTAAGTCATTTAAAATGGGAAAAAAAACATGAAAATCATTCAAATTCAAATATATATTGTCAAGTAGTAATCATTTGAAGCTAGTTCATATGGATTTATGCGGGCCCTCCAAAACAGAAGCACAAAGAGGAGAAAAATAATTTATGTTGATAACTGATGATTATTATAAATTGACATGGGTGGAATTTCTCATAAATAAGTCAGAATCATTTGATGAATTCAAAATATTCAAAGCACTGGAAAAAAATCAAACAGGGTGCAAGAAAAAGTGCATAAGGTTAGACAGAGGAGGTGAATTTACTTCAAAAGAGTTTTCAGACTTGTGTGAAGATCTTGGAATAAAAAGATAATATAATATTGCAGACACACCTCAATAGAATGAAGATAATAGAGATAAAACATATATTTTTAACAAATGACCAGAGCCATGATGTAAAAATAAAACATTCCTCAAACCTATTGGGAAAAAGTGGTACATATATCAATACACATTCCTAATAAGGCACATATCAGATGTAGCAAACTAGGGAAAAATTTCATGTAATAAAAGTTAATAAAGGAAAATAAGACCACGATTAAGGGACACTTATTGAAAGTTGGATGTTGGGAAAAGATATCCTAGTGGGAATGATTGGATGTGTTTATGGCTAAGAAAAATTGGCAAAGGAAATGACTTAGGAATTAAACAGGAAAAACATATTTTTTGCACATTTATTTATGAAAATAAAGGAAAATAGGAGAAACGGAAGATAAAAGGTCACAGGTTGCACGTGATGAGGAAAATGAAGGAAAACAAAGAAAATAGAGGCCTAATTGATAAAAAGGCTTCTGAGAATCATTTTGTACCTTTTTTCAGCTCAATTTTGGAGCTCTCTCATTATTCTATCTCTCTCACACTCTTGGATGCTTAGAGTTTCCTTGGAGCATTTAAACATTGAGCCAAGAAAGAGGAAAGAAAGAAAACGAAGAACAAGGAAGGGAAAGGAAAGAAAATATCAAGCAAGGAAGAGAAGGATCTAGCATCTTCAACAACAATACTTGCAGGTAACATATTGCATGTGTGATTTTCTAGCTGGTTTGGACATGCATGGTTTATACACGTTAGTATTTGGTTCTCTTGTTGTCGGTGGCATAGTTTTTTCAGGTTTTGACAGTGGTTTTCAACCTTGCCTTGCCTTTTTCTGGATGCCATGGTGTGCTAGGATTTTGAGCTTGGTTTTGAGCTTTGGAATTTCCAGATGGATCTCAAAATTCGGGGCAGAGGTGGTATCAAGGAAAATTCCCAAAGGTTTAGGAATCCCTTGACCAATTTTGGAGGGATACACGGTAAATCCTGAGGGTGGTATATTGTTTTATGGCCTAGTGATTGAGGTAAAGCCTCATAGATAGGGAGATAAAATATTCCTCAAGGATAGTGATGGATTTCTAGAGGCATTCCAAGATCGGTTCGATTTTTTGATCAAAGCACCGATTTAGGTGTGATCACGGGTGGGTGATAGTGGAGGTGGTTTAACCTTCATATTCCCTTCGTGTTTTTTAGATTGGTTTATCCATGACATCCCATATTCATGCTTGGAATATGGCATAGGGGTGATAGGCTGAAGAGAGATTTGGCTCAGCCATGTCTATGGTTGGGTGGTACGTGGAAGTCCCGAATCTGGTATGTTTTTTCCTATGTTTAATGAAAGGTAAGTCCTCTTGCCTTTGTACTTATTAATGTGGGAATTTAATGGTTTTTATCTCAATGTTATTTCCATGGTTTTATTTTGGTAATAAATATGGTTAAATGACTAGTTCATGTCATGGTTATTTCATTTATTTACTTGTAAATGTTGATATAATGGATGCAAGACCTAATTGATGTCATATCAGTTCAAGGAAGAGGGTGGTAATAATTCTTGCAATGTATCTCAAGATTTTTCAGTCATTTCTTCTTTTTCTTTTATCCTATACTTGTAGATTTCATTCATGCCAAGTGTTTTACAAAATTTTATTTCTAGTTGGGGATGGTCAGGCCTAGTCCTAGAGTCAGTTTTGGTTCATTAGGATTTTCTCCATGTGTTTGATGAATTCTGAAATCTACAGGAAATTATGGGCACTGTCCAAGATTTTTGGCTTAAAAATGCCTTAAATCTCGCAGAAGAAGGCATGGGTTTGGGTAAAAGATACCCTGGAGGCATGCATGGCTATGTTGTGGGAGCGTCTAGAGCCTCCCGGATGTACCCTTGCTGATACTAGGGGAGCATCTAGCAGTTTTATTCAGTAAAAGTCAGTGGGATCTATGGAAAAGTCAGCTGATGTCTAGGATAGCCTCTGGGGGTCCTCTAGCAAATGAAGGTAGTCAGTGCTATGGTTTTCTGCGTCGATTCCACTTCCTTAAAGTCACCAAGGAGGTTGAATCTGGTATTAACTGCCCTCAACTCATGTTTACCCCAATTGGATAATTAATTGAGTAGATGTGAGGGGAGGTGTACATTACAGATGGTATCAGGGCATGGTTGTGCTATCCTTTGAAAAATTATGATGTTTTCAAGCTTATTATCATCATGCGTTCATGTGAGTTGTGCATGCATCTCTCATGCATGTGGTTTATGTACTTGTTGCATCCCCATGGTGTTGTTCATGGTGGCAGCGATGTTTCCATGGAAGGGTAGATGGTGTTGTTGTAAATTGTTGTCATGACCATATGAATGGTTATACATGTCATGTGCTTACATGTTGCTAAGTGTGCAGTGGTATGGTTGAGGTTTTCATGCATAAAGTCATGGTGTGTAGTTGATATGGTTATGCATTGATGATTAGACTCTAACTAAAATTACTTTATGTGTTCGTATACCATGTGTTATAAGTCTATATGTTGTTATGATTATGTATATGCATGTATTAGATTGATTGGTTGACCTTGCAGATGAGATATCCTCCCCAATTACACTGAGGCGCATTGGTTTATTATGATTTGGTTTAAGCTGACATGAGATTCCTTGTAGGAAGAAATCAAATATGGCTAGCAAGATGGTAGAACAAAGATTCTCCTTTTGAATCGGATGAGAAGCATGGTGTTGGGAAATCATATGATTTAGCAGAGGCACTAAGAATTTTGAAGGAAGAGATAAGGAGATGTAAGGCGGAAAATGACAAAATCATACAGGCACAAGAAAAACAAGCAGAAGTAAATGCGGCAATCCTTTAGAGTTTGTTAGATTTACAGTGATAGGGCCACTTCAGATCATTTATGGACAGGAGGAATATGGAACTAATGTGGAATATGATAGTAGATCTCCTGGTTGTTACATGTCGAGTAGAGATGACACGATCAGAGATGGGAGATTCTTGGAGGCTCTGGATAGAAGAGGTTGCAAACACGTTTATGATTCTAATTCTAGTTCTGATAAGCATTATGATCATCATTTTTATCATCCTTACAAGAGGAGTGACATGGGATATTTGTAAAATGATTTTAAGAAAGAAAATACACATACCTTTTGATGGAGAGATGAATAAATCACAAGATGTAGAGCCATGGTTGCTTGGCATGAGGAAATTCTTCAGGTTTCATGACTATTCAGAAAACATGAAAGACAAATTAGTCACATTCGGTCTCAAAGGTAAATAAAATATTCGGTGGGAATACGTGAAAAATTTCAGGGGTATTTAGTAGGAGGAACTGACTTGAAGTGAGTTTAAGAGGCTATTCCGGAAGAAGTATATGTCATAGAGGTACTATCCTGCTATATCTAAGGAGTTTTATGAGTTGCAGATGGGTTCCATGACAGCTGATGAGTATAGTAGCATACATTTGGAGTTGTCGAGATATGTTCCTTACCTCAAGGAGGAGAAGGAGAAGGTTCAAAGATTCATCAGTGGGCTGCCAGTAGCATACAAAGACGAGATTGAGTTCGATGAGCCTAGATCATTAGAGGAGGCCATTCGAAAGCTAAAGCATTGTTATGAGAAGTAAAACTACAAATTTGAGCCTAAACATGACTTGAAGGGAAATGATAAATCTAAAGGAATATGGCCACCAAAGTGGTAGAGACCGCAAGACGCAGGTGAGAAAGAAATTGTGGTTCCTTACAAGAAGTTCAGTACAACTAGGAAGGGACCTAAAAAGAAGTAAAATAAAGGTGATTGTAGAGCACTGTTGTAGTGTTGTATATTTGGAAAGGATGATCATAAGATGGATTTTCCGTAGTATTAGGGTGGTAGACCCTATATTTATAGTGCACAGCACGCACAGACAGTTGGGGATGTTGGTCGTAACATTCCTCGGATTTATGAAGTTGTGGACAACATGAAGGGAGACCATCAAACATCTATCATTGAGATGGATGGTAAAATTTGTGATCAATTTGTTTCTATTTTTATTGATACTCGATCTAATTATAATTATATTAATCATGACCTAGTGGATAAGTGTGGTTTGAGAAAAAAATGCATGCATAATCTTGGTTAGTGTAGTTTTCTACAGGTACAAGAAAAGTGTTCAACATTGGGTAAGAGCTTGTGCATTTGAGTTGAATGGCATGCCTATAGTAGTACACTTGAACATATTGTTGTTGGGATCATACAACATGCTATTGGGTATGGACTGGATATACCTTCATAGGACCAAGGTGGATTGTTATGACAAATCCACTGAATTATTGGATGACAATGGGGAACAAAGAGTCTTACAAGGAAAGAAAAAATACACATCAGTTAGGATGGTCACATCTATGCAGGCCAAGTGCAGTCACAGGAAAGGATGTTTGCTATTTGTAATACATATCTTTAGCAACAAATTTAATGGAGTTTAGGATGCAGATGTTTTGTGTAGATACCCATTCTATAATAGTTCGAGGATGTATTTCTCACAAATATTTTAGATTTTCCAACTCACATGGAAGTATAATTTTCTATTGAGTTGGTACCAAGGGAATCACCAACATCAAAGGCACCTTATAGGCTAATCACACCTGAGTTGGTAGAATTAAAGTTGCAGCTGAAGGAGATGCTTTATAAGGGATACATTAGGCCAAGTGTATCACCATGGGGCACACCAGTGTTGTTTGTGAAGAAGAAGGATGGCACTTTCAAATTGTGCATTGATTACAGGTAGTTGAACAAAGTGACCATCAAGAGAAGGTACCCATTACTGAGGATTTCTGATTTGTTTGATTCGCTGAAGGGAGTAGCAGTGTTCTCTAAGATCGGCGTGAGATTAGGATGCCTCCAGGTATTCATCAAATAAGAGGAAATTACAAGACAACTTTTTGTACCAGGTATGGGAATTATGAATCTGTTGTAGTTTCATTTGGTTTGACTGATGCTCCATCTACATTTATGTGTTTGATGAATAGTGTGTTTTGTCATTGTCTAGAAAAGTGTGTGATTATGTACATCGATAAAATCTTGGGATGTTATAACATTGAAGAACAACATCCTGAGCATTTGGTAGTAGCGTTGAGATTTTTGAGGGAGCATCTATTATATGCTAATATCGGAAAATGTAGTTTCTTGCAGACTGAGGTACATTACTTGGAACATGTTATCTCCAAGGAGGGCATCATAGTAGATCTAGATAATATAAGGGCCATCATGGAGTGGGTAGCTCCTAGAAATGTAGATGAGGTGAGAGATTTTATGGGATTGGCAGGTTATTACAAGAGGTTTATCAAGAACTTCTCACTGATTTCTTATCCGATTACATCATTGCATGGGCAAGGTAAGAAGTTTGATTGGACAATTGAGAGTGAGGCTAGTTTTGAGAAGCTTAAGTTGTTGTTAACACATGATCTAGTGTTAAATATTGTATATACAGTCAAATATTTTGTATTATGTACATATTCTTGCAAGAGCGTACTTGGTGGATTCCTTATCCAAGAAGGACATGTAGTATGCTACGAGTCACAAAAGCTGAATGAACATGAGAAGAACTATTTGACGCATGATCTTGAGCTAGCAACAATCATCCATGCATTGAATATGTGGAGACATTATCTTCTTGGCAAGAGGTTTGTATCGATGATTGATCACAGTGGGTTGAGTTACTTCTTTGACCAATCGAATATTAATTCCAAGCAAGATAGATGGTTAGCTACGATCATTGAGTTTGATTTTTAGATCAAATACATCAAAGTTAAAGAGAATAGGGTCACATATTCTCTTAGAAAGTAGATATAGGTAAATCACGTTGAAATTATGAGATCCTATGGGACATATTTATAGGATAGGATCTTGTAGGCAGGTCAACAAGATGTCAGGTATATGGAGCTTAGGCACAAATCGAAATAGAGTATAGGTACATGTATAGGTATAGGTACAGGTAGTGGTACAAGTATAGGTACAGGTACATGTGCATGTGTACAAGACATGTATTATCGTCTCATGACAGATGTATTGGTTAGGTTTAGAGAGAGGATATATGTGTCAGAAAATAATGAGCTCAAGAATGTGATCTTGAGGGAGTTTCATATTAAACCATATTCAGGTCCCCTAGGATATTAGAAGACATTTACTGCAATGAAGAGGTTCTATTATTGGTTGAATCTGAGGAAGGATGTGGTAGATTTTGTGGCTAGATGTTTAGACGGTTAGCAGGTAAATTCATAGTGTAGACATCATGGTGGACTACTATAGCCTATTTCGATTCCATAATGGAAATAGGAATTCATTTCCATGGACTTTATTATAGGTTTTTTGAGGAAAATGAGACAACATGATTCTATCATGGTTGTTGTGGATAGGTTGACAATGGTAGCACACTTCATCCCAGTGAAGACTACATATTCAACTAGCAATGTAGCACAAGTGTTCATCAGAGATGCAGTCAGAATGCATGGTGTTCCAAAGAAATATCATGTCATATAGGGATGTGAAGTTCACTTCCAAGCTTCAGAAGCCGTTATTTGCAGGTTTGGGCACAAAGTTCACCTTTAACACAACTTATCATCCATAGACAGATGGACATACTAAGAGGTAAACATGATCTTGGAGGACATGTTGAGGATGTATGTGATGCATCCATAGTAGAAGTGGGAAGAGTATCTACCACCGGTTGATTTTTCATAAAACAATGGGTAACATGAGTCATTGGATACGAGTCCCTTCGAGGCACTATATGGGCGGAGTTTTAATACTCCCATCAGTTTGAACGATCTAGTTAACAAGGTGTTGATTTGACCTGACATGTTGGAATAAACGAAACAATAAATGCATGTTATAAATAAGAATCTAAAGGAAGCAAAAGACATACATAAGAGTTATGTAGAATAGCACATGGTATTTAAGGAGTTTGAGATTGGGGAGCATGTTTATTTGTACATCAAGCCTAGGAAGAGGTCCTTGAAGATTAGATCATGTGCCAAGTTGGCACCATGATATTGAAAGCCTTTTGAGATCTCTAAGAGGATTGGATCAATGTCCTATCGACTTGTACTGCCTCCAACAGTAAAAGTCCATGATGTATTTCATGTTTCATTACTTAGAAGGTATATAAAGTATGTTGATCATGCTATTGATTGGTCTGTATTGTAGGTGGAGAAATAAGGAGAATTCTAGCCGGAACCTCATTGTATATTGTAGCATAACTAGCTCATGCTCAGGAACAAAGCCATCAAGCAAGTTGAAGTGAAATGGAAGCACTTTGGGCCTGATGAAGCTACATGGGAGATGGCATATCATATGCAGGCTATGTATCCTTCATTTTTTATCGGTTGAGGAAAAAAAAATTTGGTACATTAGGGAAATTTTTAGGTCTAAAATGGGCATCCTAAGGAAATTATAAAATAATAGTGCAAATAATAAAATAATATTAGATTACATCATCAAATTTTAGAGGAAAAAAAGAAAAAACTACTTTTTCAAATCGTATTTTCAACTTATCTCCCCATGGGTTTACTCAAATTTCGAGTGGGAACACTCATTGGATGCAAAATTTGATTCCTCATCCAAGGAGTACCCATGTTACAAACTTCAGATGGACTTTGCTACACAAAAAATGATAAATACATGAAAACATGATTGCATCATGTTTTTTCATGTATTTCTCATTTTTCATGTAACAAGGTCCATTGAAAGTATGCAACATGGTTAATCTTTGGACGAGGAATTAAATTTTGCATCCAACGAGTACTCCCGCTCAAAATTTGAGTAAAACCTTAGGGAGATAAGTTGAAAATACAAGTTGAAAAAGTAGTTTTATTATTTTATTATTTTTTAATCTTTTTACTTTTTACCCTAAAAATGGTGAATCATCCCCCATGGTTGACATCATCATCTTGAATCTTATTGTTTCTTATAAAGTTTATTTTGGTTGTAAATTTTTCTTAGGAGGCCCATTTTAGACCTCAAAATTTCTCTAATGTTATGTTTTCGTAGATGTTTTTATGATGCTTTGGTATAGGTACACATATATATGGATATAAATATCTCCATGAGCTAAGTTATAAGGCTCCAATAAGTGGTATGGATGTTAGATGGTCATGTTATCATGTTTTTTTCTTTTGATTAGGTTACCCATTGTAAATACTGCATCGAGCTAAGTTATAAACCTCCATGGATTGTATGTTTTCTTTTGAGCAGTTTTACTGAGATGTAGGTGTTACATGAAAAAATCCCTCTTGCAGGCAAGATAAATCTCCCTAGATTCCTAAGGAAAACTAGAAACAAATAGACAATTGAATAACTCTTTCCATAAAAGCCTACTCCATTTCAATCATAAATACAAGAGAAGGATAATGATACCCTTACCTATTTGTGAAATTCTTTATGGAGATCCCTGCTCTGTCCCGATGTAGGTTCCTCAATGCTTGATAAGATCTGCAATCGCAGACATAAAGGAGATCAAAGGTATATGAAATATAATGATTCAAACAAGCTTAATCTAATGATCGAGGAGATTAGAAAGTTATATCATCATAATGAATACATAAAAGGAACATAAATCATTCATCATTTAAGTAAGACAATACAATGTAAAAAAGGATTCATTTTTATTATTTCAGAGATAAAGAGCCTTAAAAACTTTTCCTTTATGTCATGAGGTTCCTTCCAACTGCCTCCAACCCTCTCCTTGGATGATAAGGTTCCCAATCAAAATCCAATAACATACAACTAACTTTTGTGAATAACCCCAACCCTCTAGCCTCTACTCAATTTAAAATCCAAGTAGAGGAAGTTTTAGATCCATAAGAGAAGGATGAGATCCACTTAGAGTGGGATTAGGGTTCCTTGATGAAAGGGAATTAGCTCCATTGTGTGAGGGGAAAGGCTCGAATAGATATGACCAAGAATATTTCAGTTGGGATATATTTTCCCAACAAGGCTTCTAGAATTTTTTTTTTTTTTTTTTCATTGAGTCATGTGCATAGTCTGTAGTGAAAGAAAGAGAATAGTTCTACGCAAGTTTCAATGGAAGAAACTGCAAATGCATGAAAACTGACTAGGAAAAGCACGCAGGTCATACTAAAAAGGCTAAAAGTCATTGTTACCCAAACTTCATATTTTCTTCAAGGTTTTTAGATGTTTAACTTGCAAGGGGGTGCTTTGAAACATATTTATGGATGGAAAGAGATACATTTTAATGGTCAAGTGTCATGGTGACAAAATTCATGGTGACAAAATTTCGTGTAACAGATTGCCGCTTAAAGTGTGAAGCCTGAAAAATTCATTAAAATATTGAAGCACTGTACCATGCAAAATATTTGATCAAAGACAAAGGTCAGAAACTTGCAACAATCATTCAAGGATAACAATTCAATATATATATATATATATATATATATATATATATATATATATATATATATATATATATATATCATTTAGGTATGTATTCCCATACTCAAAGTAAATATAACTCGATGAGAAAGCACATAAATATCTTAGAATCATATCAATAGTATACACAATATGGACACAACCATCAATTATGAATATGTCCACATACTCAAAAATACATAACTCCTCGTAACCTACATGGATGAAACTATATCCAAGGTCTTGATATCCATCTCTTGATTCGTAGTAAAAATATGACCATGTGAATAAATGTCCTAAATTCAAGCATGGAAGATACCACTTGATTACTGGTCAATGATGTGAACCATTAACAAGTGTGAGAGAAACCACCAATACTAAAAATGGATTTCAAGGTATTCTAGTACAATCTATGAAGTGTGATTAGATGTCTTGAAGTGGAACACTCCATATAATTGTTGGATCAAAGTTTAATGATGAGAACATGTCATCAAAGGCGATAAAATTTCCATTAAGGCATTTAGGACTCAAGGTACTGAGGGCCTAGGACATGAAAATTCATGTCAAGTTTTGAAGAATTGTTTTGCAAGGATTGACTCAAGGATGCTCGACATGAATGAGGCCTAAAATTTGCAAAGAAACATGAACTGAGGTTGAATTTCTCTTGAACACATGGCGACATGAAAATTTACTTGGAAACATTTGACTCAATGATAATATCCAAAACCGGCTAAATAATTTCAATGAGGTTCAATTAAATCTATGATAAATGGATTTCCCAACTCGGACACGTGTGATAGAGTGTCATGTTCAAAAGCGCCATAATACCTTATAATGAATGAAAAAATGAACACCCTTTCCCAATTACCCCCCACCATTATAGGAAAGTACCCCTTTATTGTTTTCAAGCGTGGGAGGATAAAATTTTATTGTCCTATAAGTTCATCCTTTGGATGAGTCCTTTGAAGTATTTTTTAATGAACTCTAGGAAGGAGTGGTTCAGTTTCATCATGATTGAAGATTCCTACACTGTTTATATTTTACGAGTCTAGTGTAGGGTTGACTTGATGTTGTTTTCATGTTTAAAGAGTTTTAAAAGACACAAAAAGAAAACTAATTCAGTTCGAGCTCGGAGAAAGTGAAACTCATTTTTTTCAGTTTTAGGGAGTTAGGAGAAAAACATTAGAAAAATACATAATGTTATTTTTCATAAATTCAGTCCCTCAAGCCTGCAAAAAGGAAAAAAATAATGCAAAAGAGAATGTTATTGACCATTCTTAGTCAACGTATACCTTTTTCATAAATAATATAATTTAGCCTTGAAAAGAGGTAAACTTATACTGAATAGATTATTGTTCATTTACTTATAGGAGTTCGAATAATCAAGTACTCGGCGATATTTTCATGTTTAGAGAGTCTGAAAAAGGCTTAAAAAGAACTCCATGGTTTCATTTTTTTCGTAATTTTCAAGAGCTCAAAAAAGTGGTAAAATTTTTCTCACAGTCAAAAAGGTCCATTTTTATGTTATAACCTATATTATGCACATTACACTCCAGAAATTATCATACATGCTAAAAAATATGGTAAAAAACATTAAAATTTGACTTCTAAAAGGTTAAAGGCATAAAAAATAATATTTGATGACCTAAAAACATATAAAAGTTGAAAGAGTAATTTAATTTTTACCATTTTGAGTTTTATCCAATTTGAGAGCATAAAACAGGGTTTTTGCCACAGAAATTCAAAGGATGATTATGAGCAAAAGGGTATACCAATCTGCGAACCATTTTCTCCATTGTAATATATCTCTTCATTATCTTGCTTTTCAACTGGTTAATTTTTTATTTAACCATTTATTTGGTTTTTGGGGGGAGTTAAGTTTTAAAAATATGCTCATGGATGTACATGATTTTCCTTCATTGGGACTGCACACATCAATAATTTTTTACACTTAGAGAAACATGATTTTCATAGTTTCTCTACTAAGAAAATACACAAATTCACTCTGTTTGTAAAGAAAAATTTTGCAAGTGCCAAGGATTTTAAAAGAAAACGAAAAAAAAAACGCCCCAAAAATTGCAATTTTTTCTCAAGCATTGTTATAGCACTCCTCAATTGTTATTTTCAGGAATTTTGATTAGTCATGTTTGAGTTGAGAGAGAGAGAACATGAAAACCAAGATGCAAAAGCTTTGGATGATCCAACAACTCTGCAATCTTTGAATAATTGTGGCCTCTACAAGTATATGATAACCTCGAGAATGAAAGAAAAACTGGAGATCATGACATGGATGGTGAGGACCTGGGATGTCCAGGATTAGTGTTTCATGAAAGGGTATCATTTCCTCACCATAGATGTTGATGATATGCACTTCTTGACTGGGCTCTCCTGTAGAGGCCTCGACATTTATTTATTTGGCTAGAGACCAGGTGGAGATACTACTGATTCATATTTGAGGTGATATTGTGTTTATGGTGCTAAGCTCAATGATGGTAGGATTGATATAAAAACCATCAAGCGAATTGATTTGAGGACCATGCTTTCACAATCACCAAAATTTTTGGAAGCACAATGCTTCACTTAGCCAGAAAGTCTCAGATGCAGATTTTTGTGGAGTGTTCACAATCCACTATTTTCAAATGGTATGAAGGAATAGTTGCCAACATGAAATGGAAACTAACTAGAGCTAATAATGGTAATTGAAGAATTTCGGTTATGGTGCCATTTTATTTCATTTTCTCTAGAGAGGATTCCACTCCTTGTCCCACAACAAATTCTCGTAGATGAGTCAGGACCTCGAGATCCACTTATGCGGGGTGGGTTTTGTTGATGGCTCACCATGGAGGCGATGTCCTGGTGGTAATTTAAGTATACTCCTCATTTTTTTGTGTCTCTAAAAAAAAAGCTCAGCATGATCGATTATTTTCCTTAGGCAGGGATGGATTACAAAGGTGACCTAGATATCCCACTCCCAATAGGGATGCAGTGGGGTGATCTAAGTAAAAACTTCTCATTTTGATGTTTTCATGTTTTTAAATTTTATTTTATTTTTAACATCCAAAGATAATTATCTGAATTTTTTATGCATATGTGGGCCCAGTTTGACCGGCAGAGCTACGACGTTTTTACAGGTGAGGGTACTTTCCAGTAGTAGTTGTAGTACCCCACTCAAATTTAGCAGAGGCCTTGTCCAAGATGGAGCACAACATAGCGAGGTTAACTATAGATATCCCAAATTCTAGGACTGATGATTTACCTCTCTGGTACCAGAGACACATGGTCAAGGTTCCAGGACCGATTAGGAGACTGCTACGTCGAGTAGCTTGCGCTATAGTCTACTATCATGATCATCATCATGGATAGTTGCTAGTATTTTAAGGCTAAATTTTGTTTTTTGTATCGACATATTTAGATAATAAAGGCCATAGGGCCTCATGTATTTTGATGACATTTTTTGTGACACACTTTTACATACTATATTATTTAATGGGAACTACTACTTTTATTTTTAGTTTATTTTCTTCAATATATGGATGAATATTTTTTTTTTTTTTTACAAATGCTTCAAATGTCTATTTAACACGTGATCGGCCATGCATCAGCTAATGTGTTTAAATATATTGGAATGTGTTGATATTCAATGTAATAAAGCTGCCTCTCCAAGAGATGGACCCGTAAAAACATTTTTAACATTGATGAACTTCTTACTATATAGAAACCATTTAAATGTAATACTATGAGTTGTGAATCTAGCCTAACGATCAAATGTTGAATGCCAAATGTGATTGCATCAGATAATAGTTCAATGAATCCAATATATTATTCTATATTGTTCGTTGTTTGACCAAAGCATATCCCACGAATATAAACTAACTCATGAGTGGTTGAATAGATGACCCAAGATGTGAAGACAAAGTCTGAGTACTACGAATAGCACCATCAACAAATCCAATCTAAGTTTGAGGGAACATCACCATCTGAAAATGAAGTGTAATCCAAGACAAGCAGGAAAAGTAGTAGGAAAACATGAAAAATGAAAACCTAAAGCACACACTCACAAAAATATGATACAAGTACTGTACAAAAATATTCCACAGATAAATCACGCATAATATATCTTAATGCAAAGACCATTTCTCGACTCTCCTAAAGAAACACCGTGATTGCCAGCTAATTCATAGGCCCCTTTAGCTAATACACATTTTATGAAGTAATGAACATGCCTCATAGGTTTGAATTTACCAGTGCCTAGCTTATCTTGTGCTTGAATATAGACCAATACTAGGTCACCTTCCAAATATATACGAGGATTCACATTTCAATGAAAATTAGGCTTAACACATTCCTTATGAGCCTCACTAGCAAATGCAACATTACGATGAGTTTCATCTGGTTGTGCTAAGTACAAAAAATGTTCCTCTTCTACAGAGGTTGCTGGTAACAACTCAATGACTAGCTTTAATGATGGAATTTCACACTCAATCAACAAAACTGTCTCCAAACCATAAACAAGATGGAAGAAAGTAAATCCATTCAATGTTTTCGCAGAGGTATCGTGTGCCCACAAGGCTAAAAAAATAATATTATGCCAATTTATTTTATTAATGCTGACAATCCATTTGATCATATTGGTCAAAACCTTATTATCAACTACAACTTGGCCATTTGTTTGTGGATACTAAGGAGTGGAGTTGTCATGGCGCAAGTCAAACTGTGCAGAAAGCTCGGTCATCATAAAATTTCGAAAATGGCTACGATGGTCTATAATGATGGCTTGTGGCATGCCAAACCTAGAAATTACATGATTGAATATGAAAATATTTGTAGTAGTTTAACTTTAATCCTTATATGTAGGAATCACCTCGACCCATTTCGTAAAATAATATACCGCGAGAATAATATAACCATGCCCCTCGACTGAGTGAGGGTTACATGTAATAAAATCAATTCCCCATTTAGAAAATGGACTAAAAACTATGATGGGGTGAAGAGGAGCTGGAGGAGCACACGTCATGCGATCATAAACTTGGAAATTATGGCACTTTCTAACCGGAATTATGCAATCTTTAAACAATGATGACTAGAAATAAGCAACACGTAACATCTTCTGGGCAATGGAAACCCTGACATATGACAACAAAAAGCTAGAGAATGGCATTCATTTAATTCCTTATCTACTTCTTGGTGTGTCGAACAACGTCACAATATGGAATCAGCACCAAGATGATAAACTATATCTCTAACAATAGTATATTGTTGGGATTGGTACCAGATTCGACGATGATTATTTCGAGACAACTCAGGATGAAAATTATGAATTTGAAGACATAAAATGATATATCCACACCAAGGATCTAAAAAACTTATAAGAAACAGGGATTATTCTGGAAGAGAATCCTATTCCACGGTTTCAGTCTCAGTATAGGGAAAGTCAGACAATAACTCAACAAATTCCAATGACTTCTTAGACTTAGATCTTTTAAATTCTAAATCGAACTCTTGCACGATAAAAATCCATTTAGAGTATTTCCCCCCTAGAAACTATCTGGTGCAAATTTACATCATAGGGTTACAATTAGATATCACAGTTGTTTTTCATAGAAGTATATAGTGATGAAAAGGTTGAACAACTTGAAAGACTGAAAAAGAAAATTTCTCCACATGTGCATATTTGATATTATTTTTTGTGAGATTCCTATTCAAATAGTAGATCACATGTTCAACGTCAGACTCATCTTCCTGAACTAGCACCTTGCAAATGGTGGCATCATATGCAGCTAAATACAAAAAATAATCTCGATGATAATCAAGTGGATGCATTAACGATGCATGGGTCAATGCGTTTTTTAATGCATCAAAATATTTTTGAGAAAACTTGTTCGAAATAAATGGAATGCCATTTTTTAGCAGTCTAGTAAAAACTTTAGTTAGCTCATCATAGTTAGGTTATGAGTCTACATAAAAATTTCACTTTCCCTTGCAAAATTTGTAGTTTGTGGAGATTAGAAGGAGGAGGAAAATTTACAATAGCCTCTACCTTGAGCGGATCGACACAAATGTCTTCCTCCGACATAAAAAATCCCAACAATCGACTAGATTGAAAATAAAAGACACACTTGTGAGGATTCATATGAATATTATAGTTCCTACATCGAATGAAAATTACTTTCAAATTCATGAGATGATCTTGTCATCTCAATGAATGAGCTAGTAAGTCAAATAGGTAGGGCTGCACAATATGTTTGATATCGTGAAATGCATAAGAAATTTTCATTTGAAAAGTTGCGCTAACATTCTTCAATCCAAATGGGAGTTTGCGATAGGAAAATCCCCCCCATGGACAAATGAACGCAGCCTTGGGTTGATCAGTAGGGAGTGTGTTTATTTGATTATATCTGGAAAATCCGTCCATAGATGAAAAAATCTCATTTCCAGCACAATCATCAATAATCTGATCGATATAAGGAGTAGGATAATTTTCCTTTGGAAAATATTTTTTGATCTTCTTATATTCGAAACATACTCTAATAGTACCTTGATTTTTATTTCATTGGAACAATATTGGATACCCAATCAGTCAAGGGAACAGGTTAAATGAAACTTTATATAAGTAATTTTTCAACTGCAACTTTGATAGCAAGAAATTTCTACGGATGTACTGGACGTAATCTATGTCTGAGAGGTTTGAAATACAGGTATGTCTTAATTTCATGAAATATAATTCTAGGGTAAATTCGTAGAATTTCCTCATAGGACCAATAAAAAATGTCAAGAAATTCTTTAAATATGGTTTTATATGTCTTAATTTAATCAAGGGAGTACGAATCACCTTTATGAATGTTCTTGGTAATTCCAATTTTAAATGATATGTCGATGGGTACTGTTGTAGATATGTTTCCTAGTTTCATTTCAGAATCCGAATGAAGGATTGACATATGACATTGAGGAATATCAACAATATAAGCTAAAAATATAGATGAAAAATCATTATCAATTTTATCGAGTTCAAGAAGAAAGGATGAATGATGATGATAATCATTCCATGGAATTTTGTCCAAAGTCATGACTTCTATGATACTTTTGTAAGTTGGAAAATCTTTATCAAAGGGATTAGGAAATGATATTGGCAATAAACGTGAAAAATGAGAATAATCACTAATGATCAAATTCACTTGATCAGTTTCAGTTGATGGTGGGTTGGAAAGTGATTGAACTTCCTAATAAGCCAATTCAAACAGGCTCAAAGGCATCTCACTGTCGTATAAGGCCAATTATGACTCTGAATGGACAATCCAAGGATCTGGTGATGGTATGGTGCTTGATGTAATCATATTAACCTGGGAAAAAATATGAGGAAAATTGGGTGGATGGATTACAAAATTTCCCATTAGAGACGAATCCTTAAGAAAACCTACCCAGCCATCTTTATAAGGATTAATCGAATTTCCAACAAAGGGTACTATACTACTTGTAGAGGTAGGGTCTGAGATGTAGTAAGATAGTTGGTCTACTTTTACAATGTTTCCTTTATGGGGAAACATTATCATTCAAAAATATGATGAGACGACCGCTAACATAGCATAAGACCAACTTCGTCCCAGTAAAAGGTTATAGCCAAGCTTAGTATCAACAACTTCAACTTCAACTGCAACTGTTTTACCGTCTAACTCTATAGGTAGATAATTGAAAATGTCATATGGGCGAAAACTTCTTCCATCAAAGTATTTCAAATTTCTAGAAGATTGATTGATAGTTAGAGAACCCAAGGCTTTCCAACAAGCAATAGAAATAATACATGTAGACTCTCCTTCATCAAATACTGTGTGAAAGACTTGTTTAGTTTTGACGAAAATTGGTATTTGGAGTGCCAATTGATGCAGAAGTCTAGGTACATAATTTTCTAGATCAAAGACAATGAATTTGAATCTCGAGGATCAATAGCCCCTATTGGTGACAAAAGCGATTTCCTTTGTGTTGGAAAATTTTACAACACTTCAAGGGTCAACATTTCTAAAGGTCACATAGCCAGATATTTAGCAATGTTGTAATTCTAAGCAGCTCGCGTATGTGGATTGAAATTTGACTTTTGAAGAACACCTTTAGGAGGGGGTCGAATCACCATGTCAGAATCATGTTTTTGAATCTAAAATGGTTTAGAATGAGGAGGAATTGAAATGGAAGCTTAACTGGTTGATATGGTGTCGTTTCCATTAACACGACTCTTAGATATGTAATCTTAAGATCTCGTGGAAACCATAACTTGAGAAGACATCATCATGATACGCATCGATGTGATGGAAGAAGAAGGGTTGTGTGATACCATCTTATTATCTTGATAAGGGAATGGATCCTTTAAAACAATAGGGGTGTGTGAAACTTTAACAACTTTAGCTGCCTTAGCGCGATGAGTGCACTCCTTGTTATAATTATATTCATCATATATTAGACAAGGATAATGGGAATTTTTCTTTACTTTAGATGGTTTAGTTTTATCTAATTTCTCTTTCAAGGAAGTGTTTTTTTTTTTTCCTTTACCTTTCCATTTATTGTTAGCTCCAACTGATATATTATTATTAGTAGATGAATCTACAATGTTAATCTCAAAAGTAATTTTGGGAGAAGGATTTCCTTTAGGTGAATTTGACAAAGTTACAATCAAAGTAGATTTAGATTTTTTTATTCTTACTCTTAGATTGTCTAACATTACTGATTACACCATTAATGATGTGAGAGTTGGAAGGAGTTGTTGTTATTTGACCAGGGTGAGGCAAATGTAGAATTTTTTCATACAAAGTGATAGATTTTGTGTAAAATAGGTCTAGATATTGGGCACGAGCAATAAATTATTCTTCAGTTACAATGCCTCCCTTAGAAACATCTTAAGTGATGACTGGAAGTAAATATTTTCATAAACCACTAAGCCAAAATCTGATCTGAAATGAAAACTTTAACCAAGAGACGTCTACGCCTCCATTTATGGATATGATTGGAAATATGGGTAGACAAGTTCTGTTTTAAATAAGCAAAAAGTCTGGTACTAGTATCGTAACGGATTGGTAACTGAAAATGTGTCAAGAAAGCAATGTCTAGGGCATTGACGTTATGAAAAAAACTCACGATAATTCAATTTACCATTTTGTTGCTGAATTTTTTAAAGTTTGTTGGAAAAGTCATAATCGAATAGAATCATCGATTAATGAATTTGACGCACACCAAAGATGATACGTCATGACATGGTTTGATGGGTGTTCTTATAATTTACCCTGAAATTTTGGAATGTCACTGGGAAACTCACTATGAGTTTCCAGCCAAAACGAGAAATATTAAATAGGATCATTCATTAGCCGAGACAAATACGGTAAATCCAAAGTTACAATAAACGGTAACTTATGGTTGGGATCTTGTTCTGAAAACTGATAACCTTGTGGGACAATTCCAGTACCTAGAGGAGGATATCCAAGATATCCTGGGATAACCTGAGTGGTTGGGATTTGCATTTCTCTAGGATAACGAGCGTGAGCTATAACAAACTGCAGTTGAGACGGAATTTGAAAAGTATGACCTGGGTATGGTTGACTCTAGAAAGGTGAATTTTTTCCCATCTACCCCAAGTAATATTCCCCGTGAAAGGGTTGGATTTGTAAAGGTTGTCCTTGAAAGAAATTACTTTGATAAGGTTGACCTTGAAAAGGTCGACCTTGAAATAAATGACCCTGAAAAGGCTAGCCTTAAAAATATTGGCCTTAATACGATGTTTGCAAAGTTCCCATAGCAGGTTATCCCAAAGGTATAGATTGGATTATATGACAAGATTGATAAACATATGTCTGAGGGATAGCCTTAGTAATGGGATACACTAATACTTGAGGGGTAATTGGAACAAAATTTGGAGGTACTCCCGAGATGGGTGTTTGAGGTGTGCTTGGTTGTTGAAAATATGTTTGCACAATGGTTTGGATAGAAGTGTGTGGACCGCTCAGACCAAGATATGAACTTAGTTTCTGAACATATATTTTTGGATTAACTTGAGGAATCCCCTGAAAATATTGTTGGACTTGATTTGGAATACCTTGTAAAAGTATTTTTTGAATAATATTTCCAGTAGGCTAAGCATGTTGGTAAATTGGTATATGTGGAGAAACTTGCAAAGGTTGTTAAGCAAACGAAGTGTTTAAAATGGTATTCATCCCTAGATAAGAAGTACCTGCTAAGGGTTGTCACACAATGGGTTGACCTAAACCAACTTGATGTATTTGACCATAGCTTTGATAATTTCCAGTTAAAGGTTTTCCTGCAACCATAGGATATGAACCAACAAAATGTTTCCCTCCAGGCAGACGTGATTTCCCCCGAGGCAGACTATAACTAGATTTCAGACTTTTGTGAGTGACATTTTATTGTAGTGTATCTTCCGGATCCATCGCATCAAATTGATTAGTTATACCAATGTTTTGAACCGTCTAGCATGGTTCATTATCAAGATAAAAGTGTGAGAAAGTGAGATCTTAGGTATGTGGAATAGATAGGGTACGGAAAGAAATAAAAGAACCAACATGTTTAAATCAAATTTGCATTTATTAGCAAATTTTATTTAAACTTTTCAGTTCTTATATTCCTTTCCCTACCCTATTTATTCCTCATACTTGAGATCTCACTTTCTCACACTTTTATCTTGATAATGAACCATGGTAGATGGTTCGTAACATCAGTATAACTAATAAATTTGATGCGATGGATCTAGAAGATACACTACACGATTATAACCACTTGTTAGGTTAAATTGAGGATTACATAGAAACCATATGAATATACTTGTCTGATGTCACACATTGGGTAGTAGAAGTTGATATACTAGATGACATAGTAGAGATTTGAGATGAAGGAGAAGCTCCTGAAAAAGTCCCAAAAAGTTACTGATACCCAGGAGGAGCTAACAGACC
The DNA here is from genome assembly GCA_034641835.2 of Pinus albicaulis. Lineage (NCBI taxonomy): Eukaryota > Viridiplantae > Streptophyta > Pinopsida > Pinales > Pinaceae > Pinus > Pinus albicaulis. The sequence goes on from CM076570.1 coordinate 640,982,234, forward strand.
ACCATATAACAATGATTCCAGAGAGTTTGAAAAAATGGATGTATTAGTAGGCACACTTCTAGAAATCATTCCTGACATATTAAATCTAGGTAAAGAGTAAAAATGAATGCAATGATGTGGATGACCTAACCCCTCTTGATGTGAAAGTTCAAAAGGTGTGATATACCAAGGATCCAGACGAAAAGGAGAAATAGGAAGGGCTAGAGGAAGGGTCTATTCACCGATAAAAAATATACTACATGGAGTTTCTTCTTCGTCATATCTAGTAATATCTTCGATACTAATGAGACCAGGAGGTAGATTCTCAACAATAATAAGTTTTACTTTGGGTGAATGCAGAGTAGGAGTAGGGGCTATAACCTTTGAAGGAGAATTAGGTTCTGAAAAATCAGACTCAAATTCAGAAATTTTTGACACAATTAAATGTGTATCTGAGACTTCACCATTATCATATTCTAATCTAACAATTTCAGTTACTACTGGCTCAGTTTGTACTAATTCTATTTCAAATCCCTGAGGTTGATTCACCTCAATTTTAGATTCTACCATGGTAGATGTTTCAAGTTAATCTGAAGACCTAGATCTTATTAATTTTGACCTTTCAACCTTAATTTTCTCCAATTGACTCGGTGTATACTCAGGGGGTTTACCCTGCATTCTTCGTGAATGTCTTGATAAATCAACCACAATGAATTTTAATTAAGAATTCATAAAATATCAAGAAATTACACCTAAAGCCTATAAAAGGTAAAAAAACAAATAACACGTGCTAACAAATCTAGGAGTCAAATCATACAAACAATCTTTTCACAGTGAAATCCCTAGTTGATGATGAAATCCAACGTTGTAGAAAACAACATGAAAATATATAGTTAAAGTGGATGGAACCAGTTACCATGACAACCTGCTTAATGAAACAATCTAGTGCAAGTAACTCCACTTATGTAATCTCGAGTGAATATTACCCTCCAAAAGGTCTAAGTGAGTCTAGTCAACATGTATTCCAGGTACAATAGAGACCTTCCCTCTACCGTCACCTCGGGAAAAATCTCTAATATTATGGTTACTAAGGTTACCACCTATAATAATTCAACCTGGGGGACAGTCGCAGATCCATTGTACACGCAAGGGAAGAGTAACAAAGATTAAACTCCTTGAAATATTTTCAACATGGTAAATCTGAGGTTTACTTCCAAATTGCCTCAAATACCTTTTGGAATTGTTTGTAATCTGTGCAAATATTCTACTGTAACCAATGAAGCATGCATGATTACTTCATCGGGTCTGATATGATCTTGTCCTTGACTCTTGTGTAAGAGGAGCTACCCACAGCAAAATTGTAATAATTGGATTTACTTCCTACTAGAAGATTCTACTGTTTGTTTATAGTTTTTGAAATTTAAGTCACTTCCATATTCCAAGGTACTAACCCGATCTATGTTGGTGGAAAGAGCCCTAAAAATGTAAAAAATTCTAGATTTATTTTAATTAACATTGTGTTATTAGGTTGTTATTTACTGAGAGGGTTATGGACGTGAAAATGATGATATTTTGACCAACTCAAACTCTAATGCAGTCAAATAAGAAATTGTAATATTTTCATTCACTGAATTCCTAATTATGGGACAATGAGAGTCTTTAATCTTATATGCTTATCAATTGAAGAAGAATAATTTGAATTATCCACAGTGTTACTAGAAATTTGTCGATGTTTGAAATCCCAACGGGGATCCATCTTCAGGAATTTTTTTTGAATGAATGCTTCAAAGAGGGACCAAACCGGTCATAAATAATGGTAGAAAAATTATTTTAAAATAACTCACCAAAAACTAGATTTTTAATTAATTTTATTTATTTCATTTTTTAATAAATTATTTAAATAAATAAATTATTAAATAATAATAGTTTAATTAATAATATTTTATTTTTATTTTTTCTGAATAAGACTAATTCTATTAAGAAAAAAAATATGGTACAATCAGAGCTTGCTTGAAGGTGAAGCTAAATAGCAAGGGAGCCGGAAATGATAGATTATCAACCTTGGTCCCAAAGAGCAACTACGGCATTAGCAAAAGATAACAAGGAGAACAGAAAATAGATAGCTAGACTAAGGAGTCGACCCAGAATGGGTGGAATCTCCCAATCCACATTTTTTCCCTTTCTTCTTATTGAATTTGACCCAGCCATCGTGACCTAGCTGGACAGGAACCACTTGCAAACTATTCTACGCTAACAGAGGAGTTTCCTTGTCTGAATCAGAGGAAGAAGACTCATGAGTGCGTTTTTGCGAGGTTGGAGGCGTTGAAATATCCTTGGGGCGGGCTGGGGGTGTGTCCTTCGGGTGATCCAGATTTCTCCTTCCACTTCAATATCTTCCTCATCAGAGCTAGAGGATTCTACATCATCCATAGGGGGTCTATCATATGGTTTCCAACTCTTTGACTTGGATTTACGATCGTTTTTTTCTTCTTGTCAAGGAACGTTGCACATGCAGTCTAGAGATGCCCCGTCTAATGGCAGTTGCGACACCTGAAGGCAGTGTTCTCATAATCCAAGGTTTGCGTCCAATGAAAGCCCCCAACCTTGAGGTTGATCTGATTAGGTAGCCCTTTACTAATGTCTATTTCTGCGCATATTCTGCCAAAACTGTATATGCCTTTCTCCCCCCTTAAGGTATCCGTTGCCAGGAAGTGGCCTAAGGTATCCCCAATCCCTTGAAAGACAACAAAATGCCATAGATGCGCAGGGAGGTTTGGAAGCTGAACCCAAATGGGTATTTTGGTGATAATAGCTATAGAGGGGTCGAAATCAGGGAACCAAGAGGTGAGGAATAGTCCTGCTGAACCCCAGAACCAAGGGCCTCCCGTTAAGGCTTTCTGGTAATCTTCGTTGAAAGCAAAGGCTACAATAAAGAAGCCTTTCAAGCATAAGAAGACCTTGTTGTTGTTGGTCCAGTTGGAGTGGATCCACTGATATAAGTCAATAGTACGGGGCCATAGGCCATTAAATCTACAGATGATGGTTGTTTCTGCAAACGTCTGATATTGATCATGCAGATATGGGTGAGTGATCTCAATGGACGGGGTTTCTTCCATTTTGTCCACCAAGAAAGGCTTGGGAGCCTCAGCTGGCTGGGCAGGCTTCTTGAAAGTTTGTGCATGAACTGCATCTTTATAAGAGAAAACAGGAACCGAGGAGGTCTACCCAGATGCTCCTCCTCGCAGACGAATGGTAAAATTTACTAAAGCATCTCTTTGAAAATTGTAATAAGACAAGGGCATAGGGTCTTCGAGCTGTTTACCTTCGTAGCTCGATCTCTGAAGAGCTGAGGGGATACCCAACTTGAGTTCGAGATTTCGCTGGACATCATGCACCAGATCCGAAGCACACACCCAGAGCAACAATGTTTTGCAGAGAGAAGTAGGATCTAAATCTGAAATCCAAAGGTTTTTTCAAAGGGCAATGCTACCTCAGCTTCCCATTCGTGCATATCCATAAGGCCTTGTTGTATTATGGTCTCCATTGCGCAGGAGGTGCTTATTTCTTGGGCTATCTTATTGCTTGAGGTGGCCGTTGCTCGCTTTTCTGCAAAGGCAAGCGTAGAGGCTGCTTTGGGAGCAGAACGCTTCCCCCAGCCATCGCTGACGGCACTGTAAGTGGTACAATGGGGGTTGGGATCCTAAGCTTTGAGCTCTGAGCCGAAGGTGATAGCAGCGACAACCTCAAGAGCGTCGTTTGAATTGGAAGCCATAGCAGCCTTGTAGGCATTCTGAGCCGGAGTGGAATCAACTGCGGTAGAGCTAAGAGAAGCAGCCATGTCGGCGGTAGCCTGGATTCGCTTTGATATCAATATTACGTAAACCCTGCAAGGAAGAAAAAGGTTAATTAATAATAATTTATTAATTGATATTAATAATTATAATTATTAATACTAATTCTATTATAAAAAATTTATTATAATGTTTTTTTGTTAAATTTAGATAAATTTATTAATAATTATTATTATTAAATTTAAAATAAATTTTTTAATAATAATAATAATAAAAATAATAATTAATATTTCTAATTATTAGAAATAATTTAATTATTGGTTAATGTGTTAAATCAATTATTATTTATTTTATTTTTAATAATAATAATTATTAGTCCATGGGGTCTTGGGTAGACAGTGATGAGGTGCACTTTAAGTCACTCCTTGAAGTGAAGTCACTGGTTCAATTCCCCACCCCGATCGAGGTGATGTATTTGGACATGATGACGAAGATGTAGCCCTACCCAGCTTTCAAAAAATAATAATTATTATTAATTATTATTATTATTATTTTCAGTTAAATACTTAATAATAATTATTTATTAATTAATATTTAGTTATAAATAAATATTAATAAAAAAATAATTATTTATTTTATTTTATTAATATTTATTTTTATTTTCAAAAGAAATGCAAAAATTCAAATTCCAATAACATTCTTTTCCACAAAATGCCAATTTCACTTTGAAATAATTCAATTGCATAAATTAAATCAAAATTTTAGTTCGCTTAACATGTCAAAAAGCATAAAAAATCTCTTTCACAAGCAATCACTCACAATTCTTCAAATTTCATGGAGAAACTAATAAAACTCAAACGATTTTTTTTTTTGTAATGAACGGTTCAACTTAATGATTTCTATAATTTTAATTATGAAAAATTCAAAAATGAAAAGGAATGATTTTCTTTTAACATTCAGCAAATAGAAGCATTCTTTCACAAAAACACTAATTCTTTAGAAAACCCTAAGTTCACTAATCTAGAAGGTCTTTCAAAAATAAGCAAAGTATTTCTCTCAAATAAGTAAGATAAATAATGAATGTGGTATATTTGATGGAAAAAGGGAGGGAGACAGGAATTTAATTATAGACAATTGAATAATTCTTTCCCTAAGCCTACTCCTTTGAATCATAAATACAAGACAAGGAGAATGATTCCCTTACCTATTTGTGAAATGCTTAATGGAGATCCCCACTCTGTCCCAATGCATGATCCTCAATGCTTGATAAGATTTGCAATCACATACATAAAAGAGATGAAAGGCATATGCAATATATCGATTCAAACAAGCTTAATCTAATGATCAAGGATATTAGAAATTGATTTCATCTTAATGAATAAATAAAAGGAATGTAAATCATTCATCATTTTAGTAAGACAATATAGTGGAAAAAATGAATCATTTGTATTATTTCAGTCATAAAGAAGAGCCTTACAACATTTACCTTGATTTCATAAGGTTCCTCCCAAATGCGTTCAACTCTCTCCTTGGATGATAATCTTCCCAATCTAAATCCAACAACATAAGACTACCTTTTGTGAACTCCCCTAAACCTCTAGAGTCTACTCAATTTATAGGCCAAGTAGAGGAAGTTTCATATTCATACGAGAAGGATGAGAGCCACTAATAGTGGGATTATCATTCCTTGATGAAAGGGAATTAACTCCATGATGTGAGGGATAAGGCTTGAATAGATATGAGCAAGAAGATTTCAGTTGGGATATATTCACCCAACAAGGCTTCTAGAATTCACTTTTTATTTTTATTTTTCATTGAGTCATGTACATGGTCTACAGGGGAAGATAGAGTGCAGTTTTGTGCAGGTTTCAATGGAAGAAATTGTGAATGCATAGAAACTAACTAAGAAAAGAGGATATGTTATATAAATGATTTAAAATGCCTTCTTACCCAAAATTCATATTTTCTTCAAGCGTTTTAGATGTTTTACTTGCAAGGGAGTGCTTTGAAACATATTTATGGATGGCAAGAGATACATTTTAATGGTCAAGTGTCATGGTGACAAAATGATATGTAACAATAGGTTTGGTTTAACACTAAGGATGGTGTTCCCCAAGGGGTAGGTTTCTGTAACAGACCCAGACAAAATTTCATGTAATAAAAGTTAATAAAGGAAAAATAAGACCATGATTAAGGGACACTTATTCCAAGCTGAATGTTGGGAAAATTTATCCTAGTGGGCTTCACTATATGTGTTTATTGATAAGGGAAATTTGTAAAGGAAATGAATATGGAATTGAAGAGCCAAAAAGTATTTTTTGCACATTAATTTATGAAAATAAATGAAAATAGGAGAAAATGAAGGTAAAAGGTCAGAAGTTGCATGTGAGGAGGAAAATGAAGGAAAAGAATGGAAAATGAAGAAAATAGAGCCCGAATTGATAAAAATCCTTCTGAGGATCAGTTGGTACCTTTTATCAATTAATTTTTGGAGCTCTCTCATTATTCTGTTTCACGCTAAGAAAGAAGAAAGCAATCAAAGGAAGGACAAGGAAAGGAACATAAAGAAATGATAAAGCAAGGAAGGACAGGATCTAGTAGCTTCATAAGGAAAACTTGCAGGTAACATATTGCATGTGTGATTTCCTTTTTGTTTTGGACATGCATGGATTATGCGTGTTGGTATTTGGTTCTCTTATTGTCAATGGCATTATTTTGTCAGGTTTTGACAGTGGTTTTCAACCTTGCCTTGCATTTTTCCATATGTCGTGGTGCGTTAGGATTTTTATCTCAGTTTTGAGCTTTGGAATTGTAGGATGGATTTTATAATCCGTGGTAGAGGTGGTCTCAAGGAAAATTCCCAAAGGCCTAGGAATACGGAAAATTTTAAGGATGGAAATTTATCTTAAAGATTAGAAACCTTGGCGAATATTACTAATCCATAATATGTAACTATAAAATGCTTGGTGATATTTTAGTAAAAATAGTCTAGCTTTGAATGATTTTATATAATATGTATATATTTTTGGCGATTTTAAGGTGAAATAAAGTGTTCTTATAAAATTTAGGCGAATCTTTTTTAGGAAAAAATGAGAATTGGTGAATTTGTTTTCTTGGAAAAAGCATGGAAAATTAGCCCATATGCGAATATTAGTCCCTAAAATTTTCCCTACCTAGGAATCCCTTGACCATTTTTTGTAGGATAGACAGAAAAGCCTGAGGGTGACATCTCGGTTTAGGGCATTGTGATCCAGGATTGGATTGCGGCAAAGCCTGAGCGAGAGGGAGACAGAAAATTCCTTAAGGATAGTGATGAATTTCTGGAGGAATTCCAAGCTTGGTTCAATTTTGTGATGAGAGAACCGATTTAGGTTTGATCACGATATGGTGAGGGTGGAGGTGGTTTAACCTCGAGATTCCCTTAGTTTTTTTTGGATTGGTTTATCCATGAGATCACACATTCATGCTTGGAATATGGCACGGGGGTTACTCGTTGAAGAGAGATTTTGCTCATCCATCTCTATGGTCAGGTGGTACGTGGAAGTTTTGAACCTGGTCGGTTGTTTCGTATGCTTAATGAAACCTAATTTCTCTTGATTTTATAATTATTAATGTGGGGATTTAAGTTTTGATGTCACTATTATTTCCATGGTTTTATGTTGGTTATAAGCATGGTTATATGACTGGTTCATGTTATGGTTATTTCATGTATTTACTTTGTAAATGTTAATATAATGGATGCAAGATCGAATTTATGTCATATAAGTTCAAGGAAGAGGGTGGTGATCCTTCTTGTAATTTCTCTCAAGATTTTCTGTTCATTTATGCTCTATCTTGTATCCTAGACCTATAGATTTCATTCATGCCAAGTGATTGAAATAATGTGAGTCTCGGTTTGGGATGGTCAAGCCTAGTCCTGTAGTCAGTTTTGGTTTATTGGAATTTTCGCCATGTGTTTGATGAATTCTGAAAGCTAAAAGAATTTGTAGGTAATATCCGGGATTCTGGACTTATAAAGTGCCTAAAATCCCGCACATGCAAGCACATGTATGGGCAAAAGATTCCATAGATGCATGCATGGATATGGTGTATGAGCATCCAGAAACCTCCCAAACGCACCCTTTCCCATATTAAATGAGTGTGCGAAGGTTTTCTTCAATAAAAGTGAGTGGGACCCAGGAAAAATTCATCTTGATAACTCAAATAGCCTCTGGTGTCCTATAGCAGGTGGAGAGAGTCTATTTTATGGTTTTCCACATCTATTCCACTTCCTTAAAGTCACCAAGGAGGTTGAATCTTCTATTAACTGCCCTCAACTCATGTTTACCCCGGCTGGTCGGTTACTTGGGTAGATGTGAGGGGAGGTGTACATTACATCAAACCAAACTATGATAAGACACCTTATGAACTACGACATAGTAAGATAGCTTCAATCAAACATTTTAAAGTATTTGGGAGTAAATTCTATGTAAAAAATAATGATGAAAAGCTATGAAAGTTTGATTCTTGATGAGACTAGGGAATATTTTTGGGATATTCATAAAAAATTAAGGGATAAAAATGTTATAATAAAAGACTACATAATATTTTGTAATGGATAGATGTAAAGTTTGACAAAGAGTTATTTGATAAGAATAAGAGCACATGTGTTATTAATACTCTAGAGAATCATCATCATGACAGTAAATAAAATGAAGTACAAGATGAAGAATTAGAAAATAGACTCAGTCAAAAAATAATTCAAGACACACACAAAAGAATCATCATGATATTCAAATCATTGGATACAAAAGTGAAAGAGTGCAAACAAGGATGCAACTTGTAGAAAAATAAAATCAAATTCATATTGTTGTGTTGTCCCAAATTGAACGATAGAATTTTGGCGAAGCAGGTAAAGACAAAAAATGGATAGATTATATGAATGAGGAGTTAGATAAAATCAAAAAGAATAAGACTTGGTAACTAATACCAACACTAGTCGAAAAAAATGTCATTGACACAAAATGGGTATTCAAAAACAAGATGAATGAATTGGTTCAAATTGTTAGAAACAAAGCTAGACTAGTGTGCAAGTATTACTCATAAGTAGAAGGTCTTGACTATGAAGAAACTTTTGTACCAGTTGCAAGATTCTAAGTATTCAATATGTTTTTGTCCTTTTCTTGTTACAATGATCTCAAAATATACCAAATGGACCTGAATTCTAATTTTCTAAATGGAGAGCTTGAGGAAGAGGTCTATATGGAATAAGCTGAAGGATTCTTATTATCATAAAAGCCTAAATATGTTTACAGGTTAAATAAGGCATTGTATGGTTTTAAACGAGCATGACCGTACTCTAGACTGGATAAGTACCTTAAAAAACAGTGTTTCAAGAGAGGAGGAGTTCATAGAAATGTGTACATAAAGGCTCTTGGAGATGAATTATTAATTGTGGTTGTGTATGTGGATGATATTATGTTTGGCAACAATCAATATCATCTAGTAAAGTGGTTTGTTGAAGAGATGAAGTCTCAGTTTGAGATATCAATGATTGGAGAACTTACCTTCTACCTAGGGTTGAAAATCCTACAAAAGCATCGAGGCCCATTCATTTCTCAATAGAAATACCTAAGACATATGTTGAAAAAGTTCCAAATGGAAGATTTTAAACTTTTTTCAATCCCCATGGCAACTAGATGCAAGCTATATGCAGATGATGAACCACTGGATGTGGATCAAAAGATTTAAAAATATATCATAGGAAGTCTTCTATACCTAACAACTTCTATACTAGATGTAATTTTGGCAATAGAATTAGTTGCTAGATACCAATAAACACCTAAAAAAGGTTTTCTATTAGCAATAAAGAGGATATTTAGATATTTGAAAGAGACTACAAACTATGGATTATGTTACCCAAAAGGGGTATACATTGCATTGATAGAATACAAATATGGGAACTCAGTGCATGGATGACAGAGAAAGTACAAGTGGTGGTGTGTTCTACTTAGGAGAGTCTTTGGTTGCATGGTTAAGAAAGAAGGATTCATCAACTTCAATATCTAATGTAGAAGTTGAATACATAACAACTTCTTCTTGTTGCACACTAGTGTTGTGGATGAAAAAAACTCTACAACATATGAGGGTAAATTTCAGTGAACCTATATCTTTTAAGTGCTACAATACAAGTGCAATAATCATTTCAAAAAATCTTGTTCTTCATTCAAAAAATAAACACATCCCTATAAAGTATCACTTCCTAAAAGAACAAGTGGCTCAAAAACAATGAAGATGGAGTACATACCCTTAAAAGAACAAATCTTAGATATATTTACAAAGCCTCTTGCTAGAGAACCTTTTGAATATTTGAGAAACAAATTAGGGATAGTTCGCAAATTATTCTCACTAATGTGACTTCAAAAGGTGAACCTAAAACATTATAGAGAATATGATATTGAGTGCATCATCTAAGGGGGAGACTACAAGAGAAGGAAGGATTAAAGAAGAGGAACAATAAGCATTTTATTGTGTTAAGAATTTGAAGCAGTCAAGAAGTAGTAAGAATGAACGACCATCATCAAATTGAGAAATCAAGTCATCTTCTTCATGAGCAAGAAACATCAATCAAGTTCATCATTCAAAAGTTCATTCTTTAATGAAAAATGTTATGAGAAAATGTACTTATGTATATATCATTTATATAAGCATGTAAATAAATATTCTCAAACATACATAGTAGTGTTAAACAATTGCATATATAGTCAAATCATGTTGAAAAATGAATTCTAGCTCATTGTATATTGGCATCATCAGAATTTTCTAAAAAATATTCATCTTATGATGAATCTAAATATGTAAATGGAATACATCAATGTACATTATGATTATGATGACTCTTGTATTCAGCTCACATCTCGTCTATGAGGTAAGCAAAAACATGAGACCTCTACAATTCTATGAAAGCAGAATCAATGCCATCCAGTCTAAAGGATCAGATCTTATACATACTTCTTTTTGGTTACTAATATCCCTCATCCTGAAGTATCATGAGGTCATCATCTGAACCATATTAAGTGCAAGTTCTACATGTAAAGGCTTAGCAGACAACACTGTCATAAAGGATCATTGTATGAATATATTCTCTATGATTGCAAAAAATGCTATTGAAGAATATTATGAAGTAGATTCTATAATAGGAAAGCCAAAAAATGATTAAATCTAGTATGCATATATTCTCTATGATTGCAAAAAATGCTATTGAAGAATACTATGAAGTCCATTCTACAATCTGAAGGCCAAAAAATGATTAAATCTAGTGATTAAACTACATTCCATTACATGACTAGGATTTCCCTAAATACTTTAGCACTGTTATTATGAACACAAAGATTTGGATGCTATTAATGCTATATTTTTTAGTTCAAGAAGAGTTCAAGTGTATTCATTATCAATAAAATAAATTTCTTGAAAAACATCAACAACATAGTTGAAGAGAATAAATTTCCATATCAGGTGAATATCCACCACCTCATAAAGATTTTAATAAAGAATCAATTCATCACGATCTTATAGTTGTTATCAAAAAAAGCATTTAAATTCGAAGAGGTATTTCCTTGACATGAGGCTATGTTTAAAAATTGCAGGAGAAGAAATTGCATCATATGGAGAGGGCATTCTCCATATCTATACACTGTCTAGAAAATAACCTTCATTTATCATATAGAAAGCAAATGAACACATATTCAAATCCACTTTGTTGGAGACTCAATTCTCTATTGTCACTATGAAATGCATTTTTTTAAAAGCATTCAATACTAAGAGAATTTCAAGAACACTAAATGGTTGAACAAAAGTTACTAATGCATGCCATTGAAAGAGGCATCACTAGCATTGATTAATTGCTCACATTGAAAAACTTAAAAAAAATGGGAGGAGGGAAAATCCTAAAAGATGAAGACAACTTATAGAGTAAAAAAGCATCTCTAGGAAGGAAATGGCAGCCCAAAGAGAATTGAGGGCTCAAAATAACTCCTATATGTAATGGAAAAAATGAATTCTATCTCTAAAGGTAATGCAAGGTAGGATAAAGATAGATATGTGGTCATAACTATAATTATGGCTATTCAGAATAAACGTGAATAGACACGGATAGAGAGATGACAAAAGACACAGAGATAATGAGTATTGTGCATAGGAATTCATTAAACAACCTTTTGAATTCTATGGGTTTGTTATGTGTTATTTTCAACAACCAAAATCCTAATAAATGCATTTATACGTGCCCTGACATTTGTTTAATGCAACAGTTAAAAGACTAAAATAAAATAAATATATAAACTCCTTAAAATAAAATAAATATATAGAGCAACCCTCCTTAATAAATAAAAAACAATGTGTTTCTATGTTAATATATGCAACCCCCTTATATTATTTACATTGCTGTGCATATTTTTTTAAGCAGCATTATTGATTCAATTATATGGAGCATCGATATATGGAGCAACACTATTAATTCAATTATGTGCTCCATCAATATATGGAGCGGTCTTTGGAGAGACATTATTAATATTTTATTGAACCAAATGTTATATTAATATTTTATTGAACCAAATGTTATAATTTTTGGAATCGCATGTTTAATACTGGAGCTGCATTGTTAGTACAACCGTTAGTTTGTGCCCTAATTACAGTTCTCAACATATGGAGACCATTGGATCGATATACTTGGAACACATTGAACGTTTCCTTGAATGTTTGCTTGAACGCTTCTTTGAAATGCTTCGAATGCTGCCTAGAAAAATGATGTGAATTCTATGTTTCAAAATTGGATTAATGGTATATAGATGGATAACGTTATTTTATTATGGATGGATAAAGGTATAACATAGATGGAAAACATCATTAACGATTGTTGGATTAATGCATTAACTTCAGCGATGTAATAATCCTCAACGCCTTCTCTTGTCCAACGCTTTTTGGAACATCGTACACCATGACTGCTTTTCTCGGCCAGCCTTATATCCTATGCTATTTGCTCATTAATGTTGTTATAAACTATACGCTCATTACAGTACTATCTCTCTCTGAAGATGCATTCATACATTTTTTTTTCAGAAAGAAAAAACGCTGTTTTATATTATGATAAAAAACAGTACATAATACATCATAAGAAAGTGAAGTGAGAAATCACTTCCCAATATGCAATATTGCTCCTAAAACCATAAATAATGTGATCTGACAAAAAACCCCAGCACATGAGACTCATAATCAAGTATAGAGTCGTTGATGATGTCAAAATGGATCCCCCAATTGCCAATTGGAAAAGAAATGGAGGATCAACAAAATCCGTAAATGAGAACCCACAACATTCACGACAAACAAAAACCACAACAACGATGAGTCAGAGATCCCGCGGCATTTACCGTAGCAGCATATGAATAGGGGCATATGGAAGAACCAAAAAAAACAAGATAGTATCATATACAACCATCAGCAAAAAACTATTCGCCCATGCCACATGAGGTGAAGGGGATGGCGGAAATCATTTGGAGACCCAAGGAGAGTCACAAGCTCCATCCACCCTGGGATCATCAGCTGAAAATAATCTACAACCACCAAAAAATAATTAATAATCAAAATGAATGAAAATAAAATAATAATAAAGATTAAAAAAAGAAGGGTGTAAATGTATGAAGTTACTTGAGAGGGACATATCAACAGTTAAAATCCTTGACCCTGTGACAAAACCCAAATCTTTCTGAATAGAAGGAATTTCAAAACTAAACTAGCAAAGGACAAATCTAAATAAATCACAACAATGAAAGAAAGAACATAAGTGCTTAATGTTAGAACTAGTGCACTTCTGGTAGTCTAAAATAAGGTCAAAAAAATATGAACCTTATATGAAGATGGGATAAGGGTTAAATAACCATATATATGCCTTGAATGCAGAAAGAAATTCTATACACCCATTATGGTTTATGAGAAATCAAGGAATAATAATAAGTGTCTTAACTGAAACACTGTAAAAATCCTCTCAATTTCAAGAATTCATGGCCAAAATATATAGGGTGCCCAAAAGATCTAGGGCTCCAATCAAAAAATTGAACTCAGAGCATTCACACAAGGAAATATTTCCTTTTTTTGTAAAAGGTTAATTCATCAATTTTTTTAAGCAAAACCTTGCAACCCCTGATATCTATTAAATTATTGAAGAACCCCTTTAATTAATATTTTAGAAAAATATGGAGATATAAATTATAGGAAGAATGGAAATACTTATAATGAGAGTAGCCATGTTGCCATGTTGGCACTCAAATAAATCGATGAGTAAACCACGGTAATTTAGGAAGAGGAAAGAAGCATAGCATGGTAAAACTTTGATGTGGAGCCCTATGACTAAGGATAAGCAAAAGGGAAACAAACCTCATACCTAGTTTAATTGCACAGCGTAGATAACAAGACACCAGGATGAAACTGGTGGTAGGATCAGAGGAGGGGGACGGGTACTTACCCTAATTGCCTAAAAAAATCAATGTCCAAAAATCAATGTCCACCTTTAGATTACCAATTTAAATCCTATATATTCACATTATTTCCAAACATGCGGCGAGATGAGGTGTCCCCTTTAAGTAGAAACATGTGGGTATTAAATTGTGTACATATAGGGTTACCAAGTAAAGTGTTACATTTATACATAAACATGTGGGTATTAAATTGTGTACATATAGGGTTACCAAGTAAAGTGTTACATTTATAATGTCACCGCAAAACCAAAGGGCACCAAGAAGAAGTAAATTAGTGCTAAGGCTATATAGTAAAACCATACACAAAAGATATTACAAATTTTTTATATTCGTAAGGGGTTATGGATAAGTAATTATATGTATGTATAAATATTTATCCTCATCTCATGTCGTGATATGTTACTAATAAGGATCTCTTGCAAGAATTAGCATATTAGTTAGATAAAGGGTTTTCAAGAGTTCTTCACAAAAGGAAGAAATCCCCTTGGCCCACCTTCACTTCAAGGATCAGATTCTATGAACTGAAGAGCCAAATGAAAAATAGAAGTGTCCGTATTCTTGCACTTTATAGTTATTAACTTTTATTGATACGATCCTAGGAGAGTGTGCAAGCAACAATTTGACAAGATCAACCTCAATTGGGGATATTCATCAATATCTACTACATAAGATGATAAGTTGAAGAACTAGTATAATGAAGTTAGAAAGACACACCCCGGAATTGAAGTTAGTTCACTCCAAGTTCTACCAACTCAAGATATGTAGGTACAGAAGGCATCACAATATACTCATCGAGAAAAGAGTGTAGCTTTGAGGAAAAGGATCAAGCATGATTCCACACGAGAAAGCAACAAGAAATGGAAATTTTATCCTTTGAATATATGATCTATTCAAGTTGGAAAAAAAGGACAGAAATATAAGAAGAGGAGAAGAGGGAGCAAGATGAGTTACTCAAGAAGAAAAAACAAGAAGAAGACAAAATAAAGAGAACAGAAGAGGGGAACCAAAGGGAGTCACAAGAAGAAGAGGTAGCACAGACACTAGAGGAAGAACAATTAACTCAAGAAATAGAGAAATATTTTGGGGGGAAGATGATTCCATCCAACCCATGGATGATGAACCATGTTCTTTAGAGGAACCTCCTCACATGGGTGGTCATCTCCCATTTGATGAAATGGGAATCACACTTCCACCTAAAGACAAATTCATGAATGTGTTCAATGTCATGTTTGATCACCTCAATAAGAGGATCGTGCAGCAGAGGTGAATATACATCCAAAATGATCCTTAAAACCCAGTCTCAATATCAACAAAAAAAAGTGATAACTGCTAATACTAGAAGAAATCCCTGGAAAATCATAGTGCCAAACGTTTCTTTTCCTACAATGGCATAGGAAAACTCATAATATTTTTTGAATTAGAATGCAAGATTAAGGAAATAGATAACAACAATAGCACTACTCCATCCTACCACCATTTTCATCCTCGTGTCTTGTTATCTAAGCTCTGCAACTAAACTAGGTATGAGGTTTGTTTCCCTCTTGCTTATCCTTAGTCATAGGGCTCCACATGAAAGTCTTACCATGCTATGCTTCTTTCCTCTTCCTAAATTACCGTGGTTTACTCATCTATTTATTTGAGTGCCAACATGGCTACTCTCATTATAAGTATGTCCATTCTTCCTATAATTTATGTCTCCATATTTTTCTAAACTATTAATTAAAGGGGTTCTTCAATATTTTAGTAGATATAGTGCTTTTGCAGGGGTTGCAAGGTTTTGCTAAAAAAAATTGACGAATTAACCTTTTACAAAAAGAGGAAATAATTCCTTGTGTGAATGCTTTGAGTTCAATTTTTTGATTGGAGCCCTAGATCTTTCGGGCACCCTATATATTTTGGCCATGAATTCTTGAAATTGAGAGGATTTTTACAGTGTTTCAGTTAAGACACTTATTATTATTCCTTGATTTCTCATAAACCATAATAGGTGTATAGAATTTCTTTCTGCATTTAGGGCATATATACGGTTATTTAACCCTTATCCCATCTTCATGTAAGGTTCATATTCTTTTGACCTTATTTCATACTACCAGAAGTGCACTAGTTCTAACATTAACCACTTATGTTCTTTCTTTCATTGTTGTGATTTATTTAGATTTGTCTTTTGCTAGTTTAGTTTTGAAATTCCTTCTATCCCGAAAGATTTGGGTTTTGTCACAGGGTCAAGGATTTTAACGGTTGATATGTCCCTCTCAAGTAACTTCATACATTTACACCCTTCTTTTTTTAATCTTTTTTAATCTTTGGTGGTTGTAGGTTAGTTTGAGTCTCACTCATTAAGGAATTTTTGAAAGAAAACATTAGAGATTTTATATTTGTTTTCATATCTAGATACCCATCAACCTTATTATTTTTCCTTTGTTTTCCTACGGCAGGACCATCATATAGACCATCATCTCTATATGATGGTTGTAGGTTGACATACTACCAAAGCATGGCTAGGCTTATTCACTCTTGTAACAAAATGTATACAAGTTTCTACAAGACTAAGTGGTTGAGTCTGAATTTATTCTAATTTATGTATAGAATGATTTCCTATAGATTTGTGACTTGTAAATTATCACATGTTTTCTCTTAGTTGAAGTTGAGCAAAGTGGGCATTAGAATTACTATTTACACATGTTCACATAATTTATATCTAAATTGCAACCAAACTCTCCATAACTATAAATATTAGTGTAATTTGGGTTTAAGAGGGTGTTTCCTTTTTTCAAAAGACCATTCTTTTTGTTAATTTATATTTTACTGTAATTTCCTTTTATTGTAAAATAAATATAAAAATCCATATCTTCAAACAATTTATTTCTTATTTCGAAATTTTGAAATTCACACATATATATATATATATATATATATATATATATATATATAACCAACTTTTATGTATACAATAAATCTTTATTTAATCCCAACCATATATTTCATACTTCATTCATGATTTGCAAGTAAAATAAAAATCTAGGAATCATAATCTTTCCTGAAATTTTCGGGACAACTGGTCAATTCACTTATATGTTCATTCAAAAGTATAACAAGCGCTGGTTACAGCGGTAGTCCCTGCCAACTCAAAATTAAATTTGTAATACGGTGGCAACTAGGCGGAGGGAGAACCACGTGATGCGTACCAGCCTTCAAAATCCGTGTATGCTCATGTATGTATGAATGCATCCTCCGGGAGAGATGGTACTATAACCGGTACTGACCTGGCATTAATGGGCGAATAGCATAGGAAATAAGGCTCGCCCGCTCGCCGCTTTTCTTGTTCAAGACTTTTTGCAGTAGCGTAGTTATGCATTAATGTTCAACGCCTTTTTCTCAACACATGGATTAATGGAATAATGCTCAACACTCCTTTGAAACTCAATGCATATAACATTAATGAAGCAACTCGAATATTTTTTCTCAACGCCTTTCCAATGTGCTATAACGAATGCTTATTTTCTCAACGCATTTTGCTTAACACCTTCTCTTGCTTGGATTAATGGAATAATGCTCAACGCCTTCTCTTGCCTAGATTAATGTTCAACGTTATTTTTGCAGCAACATAGATATGTATCAATTAGATCATTAATGTTCAACGCTTTCTGCACTGTATAATGGATGGTTGTGATGAGTTTGCGGGTTTATCATATGAGAATGTTTTGTAATTTGAAATTAGGTTTTTTTGTTTCCAGAACTCAGAAAGACTAATTCTAAATGGTGTGCATGTTATTTATTTGAGTGTATTAATAGCGTAAAATTAATTTGGCGACCCACACCAATCAAATGTTATGAGAGAAGTACTTTCTGCAACTATGATTTTGTTATTAAATTGTTAGCAGCGCTGGAACTTTGAAATATGGTATCCGCATTGAATACTTTGAAAGGAGTCGTATTGGTATTTTAATTGAGCATCGTCCATTTAATTTAATTCACTTTATAAACAAAGTTGAAGAGCGTTAGCAGAATATTTAAGATAAAACGTTAATTTATATGCTCCAATGATAATATACAAATGCTCCAGTGATAATACAGTGTTAATATATGCTCCAACATTTAATATACAAATGCTCAAGTGTTACATAGTTTTCTAGCGACCCGGCAACATTAAATTATGAGACAACATTATATTATGCGGGCAACATTATAAAGTTGGTAGTGTTATATTGTGTAAGCCAATGTTATATCATTGTTGGAAGATGGCAGTGTTAGTATATTATGGAAGGGAAGAGCCATAGAGTTTTACTGGGATGATATAATTTAAGTAAACGTTGATATTATCTTACATTTTTTAATAAACTAAACATATTATTACTAGGGTACTCTTTCTTGGAATTTTCTATTTTAATTAATTTTTTTGATTTTATGGTGTAACATTGCCACCACATCAATGGATGAAATTCACACCACTAACTTTCTTGCATATCTAAATTATATGTTTAAAAATTACTTAAATTATTTTTTTACAAAACACTATTAAAAATTTATTGTAAAATCAAATTAAAAATATAAATGCTAAAACTTACATTATTGAAACGTGGCTACATTTAAATGTTGGATTCCCATGCTTTACATTTTTAAAATTATGATTTTCAAAAATCCTAATGGAACAAATATATGTGGTCTCTATTCATTGGCTTTCATTCATCACATTTTTATCAAACTGCCAAAATATTAACATCATTTTATAAAAGAAAATAATGGTTTTAAGTTATAATGTGATTTTCAATTTTCATTTTTTTTTTTTTTTCTATTTTGTAAAGAGCAAGTTGCTATACAAAAGATGCAATGTTTGGTAGCCTCAGCCTGCCCCAAGGAAACCAAATCGGTTGGCCACCTCCTCAGAGAGTTATAAGCCAACCAAAATTGGTATTTTTTTTTCCGTCTAATAACTACTAGTAATCTTTTACTATGTCCACAGAACCCACATATAAAACATAGAGTAAGCTTAATAGCGTCAAAACACATACAAAAAATATTTTGAAAGAAGTTAACCATCTCATGAATCAACATGTGCAGGGTCTTTTGCAGTTGACCCTCGCATCTCAGCTTGCTGCAAGTTTTGTAGTTGCTACTCCATCCGTGCTAATCTTGCATTGGCTTGTATGTGCGCCTTTGTCATTTCTCTCATGTCTTGTTTCATCTATTGTAAGCATGGAAGAATTTAGTTGTTTTTCCTCTGTACTCAACAGTGCTTTTGCAAGCACACATTTAATCTTCGAGTAAGTTTTAATAGATTGTTGAAAGAGAGAAACTCTCCCTTGTGTACTACTTGGGTCTGAAAGGAAGTCTATTCCTTCCTCGATATCACCCTCTTCATCATCAGTATCCTTTCCCAACTCTGTATTGTTTTCCTGTTTGCTAAGCTTTCAAGGGTCTGTTGATTGGTTTTCATTCCTCTTTTACTTGTTTCTGCAACTTGGTTTGAGTGAATTTTCCTTCCATTTCCTTTTGTCATTGTAATCTGAATATCCCTGTCTCTTCTTTGAATTGAAAAAAACCCTATATATGGAGCAGTAGCTAATAGGTGAAACATAGAATCCTTATGCTAGACCATCCCTTCTTGAAGCCTTGTAAAATGTGATACAGAGCAGTTACGCAATGATTAAACCCATTCAGAGAAAAACAGATGACTAGATGATACAGAGCGAACTAGCTCGAAAATTTAATGTTGCTTTGGAAAAGAACTGAGTTGAAATTCTTACAGTAATTAAGATAAGCAGAGATATACTCATGCACAGACATACTTAAATTCTAATATAAATTATATATTTTAGGTTTTAAATTTTAATATAATTTATATAATATTAAGTTATAATTTTTTTAAAGTATTATATTTTAATTTTAAATTTAATATAAACAATCATCATGAAATTTTTTAATAAAAGTCTCAAGTGTGTATTATCAAACACTCGTTGTAAAAACTAAAACAATGTATTTGGTCATCTCTTTCATCATTGAAGCACTGAATTCATTTTCAAAATGTTGGAAGATTAACATTGTATAATCAATAATAGTGAAAAATTTTATAAAAAAAATTAAACAATAGATTAACAAACTCCTATTAAATTCTACCAATTTACCATGCCATTTGTCAAATTTAATGTCATGAACCAAAAAAAGAAATTGAAACTTAGACACTAAGTAATTTGTGAAAAAAGCAGGAACAAGATGAAGTGTGGTTTAAAGCACTAATTCATAAAACTTTAATTAGGAAACTATAGATAAAAGAGACTATATGTGTCTCACATTCATTTATAAGTAAACAATTAGTACGGTAAACCATCATTTTTTTTTAGTTACTTCAATCACTAATATTATAGTAATATTTCAGTTCATAGTAATATTATTATATAATAATAATATATATTAGGTTTTAATAATAGCTTTTAAGTTATATTTTTAAAATTATGTTTTAATATTAATATAGTTTTTTCTATATATAAGAAAGGATTGAATCCTCACATTTTTTATTTTTATAATAAAAATTAAAATTCTTTAACTATAAAAATTATTGAATATCCAAAAATAATTGACAAATCATTTTTTGCAATTTATTAAATAATGACATATAATAAGAAATTCATCAATTTCAACATAGCATAAATCCTTATACCAACAATATCAATTATATAATAAGTATAAAATAATAGGGCTATTGTTATTTATATACTTATTAATAATTACAAATATTTGTCTTTAACCAAATACACATGTGATACCAAATACACATGTGATGGTGGTTTATATATATCTATGGTAAAGACATTGGTAAATGTGGTTGTAGATATATTTTATATAGGATTATTGGTGTATATCAATCACATTGGTAAACGTGATTGTGCTAGTATTATTTCTATTGGCACATTACTTTGACACCAACATTTTATTTTAATTTGGAAACTTTTTTTTTTTAATTCAGAAACAATAATTTCTTTATGGACAAGAAATAGCTACATATGATGTCCTTTATACAACATTCTCTATATTATCTATTGGGTACTTGAATCCCTTTATGCAATGTTAGCCTTGTGTGAATATTGTAATTATCTTCCTAGATATTATCTCTCTCGAGTAATGTTCACTATTATTATTCTTTGGAGCATTAACCTGTACAACAAATAACATTGATGTCATTAGTGTTAATGTTATTTCAAGTATGATTCAAGCCTTCAAATTTATCATGAAAAGTTCTCAAGTTTATATTTATGTATTGTATTACATTAAAATTTGGTCACAATCAATCATGACAATCACAAATCCACAACAACGAATGTCTATGTCACATTTGCATTATGAATTGGGCTTCTTTGTTCTAAATAGCTTGATTATACATCTACATTCATGGAGAAGTATTCATTCTCACATTTATATCATGGAGACTTTGTGGAGAGTTTTTTAATATATGGAATTTAGGGAACTATGCCCTAATTTATCAAAGTACATGAAGGTTAAAAACATTCTAACTAAAGGATATTGTGCATTTGAGGGTTATTACCAAAAAAAAATCATTTTCTACACACAAAAACATAATTTTTAATCACTACCGCCCCTTACCATTGATTTCAAAGGGGAGGTAAGCTTAAACGGGGATAATTTATGTGTAGCTACCAATGCCAAAGGGGGAGAATGCTGATAATGCTAGAATTAATGTCAAATGATTATGTTAAGATCATCGATGTAATTTATTTGTGTTGATTGTGTTAATAATAATTTATTTTGGAAGATTGATTGGAATGCAAAGGTTGAAAGTGATGTGAAGTGCAAAGGCTATGATAATTAATGTGAAGGTTGAAAGTTGTTGATTGGTTGTCATCAAAGAAAAATGAGGCATGATATATTGAGACATAAGCTGGAAAACATATGCTTTCATTAATCAAGAAAAATGTATGGTACAAGTTTGGAAAATGTAGCCAATACAAATATGATTTGTCTCTTGTAATCATTAGTGTTGAGCTATATTATTTCAGATCTAATTTATATTACAAAATTTAGTTTTTCAGAGTTGAAAAATGAAGAGACATGTAGTGAACAGTTTTAGAAGAAGAGTAGACAATGCCTCTTTTCATATTCTTGCAGAGAGTACAAAAAACCAATAAATTTTGTTTATAAAATATACATTGTTGAATGGAATAAGGACTTTTGGTGTTAAGAAGTTTGTATGAGAGCAACAGAACAGGAACATAATTGAAGAGGAGAAGCAGAGAAGATGTGTAGTAGACTTGACACAAAAATTTTGTATCACGTAACAAGAACTCTTGAGTTTGTATTGTGATTGAGAGATTGCATTCTCTTTTCAAGTTGTAGCTTGATAAAGAACAAGTTGTAGCCTATTGAGGTAGGAGCCTCTTATGGGTTGTAGCGTGAAGACTTTTGTGGGAGTTGGAGCTTCCTTTGAGGTACTCTTGTATGTTGGATCCTACAAAAGTATAATTTAATGATGAAGTAGGAACTTACCTTCACATCACTTTAGGCCAAAAATTAGTGGTTTTATCCCTTATGGGTTTCCACTTATATATGATGTCTTCATGTGTTGTTTATTATTGTGTGAGCTATCTTGAATTCTGAATAAGGATATCTATAAATTTATCTCTCTAGCAATTGCAAAAGGAAACCATAAAAAATTTAGTATATACATAAATCATTAGCTACATAAAGAAAAATTTACTTAGAGAAAAAATTGAAGGGTTAAAATTATTGATTCGCCCCTAGCCTCTGAATCATTTCCAAACATAAATATCACTGGAAAGGTATTAACTTATTCATTATGAATCTAAATTATGGGAGGGTGAGGAGGATATATTCATTATAATTATAGTTATTTTTAGCTCAGATTATAGGAATAACCTTCTCATGGTGATTGGACATCTAAGAAAGAATCATATAGAAGCATGTGTGCTCCTTCAAGGTTTAATGCTTACAAAAGAAAGGAATATCACAAGAATTTTGACCATTGGAGATTCTGAGTTAATTATTCATAGTTTAATCAAGAAGATTATATCCAAAGATTTATCTCTAAAAGAAGTTCTCAATAAGATTTGGGGCATCCTAAAAAAACTCAATTCCTATGAAATCCACCAAATTTTGAGACAAAACAATGCTTTTGCTGATATTTTGGCTAAATCAAGTTCATCATTGGTATAAGGAATGTTAAGAATTAATGAAGAGAAAATATTTAAATCTTTAAACTAGTTTATGCAAGGGGAATTATTCCAAATTTGGCAGGGATTATAATCCAAGCTAGGTGGTGTGAGACATTCATGAGGTGTAAAATGAATTCGTGTTGTAGGGTTTACATGAATGTGGAAAGAATATTATGATCATCCTTACACCCAAAAATGTACAACAAAGTGCTTGAGAGATATGGTCTATGGAGGATTTGAAAGAGATTAATGACTCTATCTAGTGTGCAAGATAATAGTCATTGGTTTATCTACCATCTACCCATTCGGTTGGAAAATTGAGATTTTTTGGATTAGAGTGATATAATCAATTTTATGAGAACCTGAATAAGTAAAATTACCGGCACAATGACATTACCTTTGAGTACCAACACAATGACATTACCTTCGAGTATGGGAGTAAAGCATTTGATCGAGACAATCACTCACCTTCAAGAAGAAATCATTTCCCTTCAATTAAGACACAACCACTCGGTCTCCAGTCTAACCATTTTCATGGAGATGTTAGTTGAGAAAAGAACTACAGTGCAAAGAAATGAGGATGAGCTCTCAAGTCTCCATGAGAAAATTGAGGGCCTACAATTAGGTATTGATCTGCGGAAATCAAACCAATGGACTTCCATAAATGATATAAGTACAATAGCCCAAGTATTACCTAATCTCAATGCAATAGTATTGTCTTAGAATGAGAGAATAGTTAAGAGTAAAGAGGCTCCTCACATAGATTTCTACAATGTTAGTTTGCAAATGTTGTCAAATTTTTCTTGTTTTTTAGAATATGTATGCATTTTGATATAGTAGTTTTAATAGAAAAAGAACTCAAAATTTTGGGTATATTGGACAATCTAGAAGTAAATAAGAATGCAAATTAAAATATAAATTATTCTAATTTTCATGTACTTGCTACATTTCTAACATAGATTTTAATAATATAAATTTTCTTGTTTTATTTAAAAAAATAATTACGCTGTAAGGGGTTCCCTTTTGAAAAAAACTCCCTAGGATGCCACCTACGTCATTTGTACACCATTGACTTTGGTGATAGAAAATTGAACTATTCTCGGCCATAATATTGGAAACTGGTAGATTGAAGACTGGTATTAATGAATTATGAATTTTCACATCCAAGCCATCATCTAGAATAGTTAGATATTGTGATCTAAATTCTATCTCGTGGCAATCACCAAATTTTCACATCTAGACCATCATCATATTCGAGTTTAATCTGAACTGGTTTCAAGATTTTTTGGATTGTTTTCTCAGAATCAAGAATTGTCTATTGGGATCATAGATCATGAGCAGTTCAGAGTCGAGTTTCCCCTAGCTCTACCTATAACAGCTTCTCTTAGCCTTCCATCAGCTCAAGAGGCTCACAACACACATTTGTGTGGCATTGACAGCAAGCCTGCGAGCAACGTGACGTCATGGATACCCATCACCCCTCAGTATGTAATTTTGTTATGGCTGCAACTCTGCAACCACAACCGGTCATTTTTGTTTTTTGAATAATGTTTTAAAGGCCACATTCTGCAATTCTAGTAGTCCAAATGATGGTCAGTTTCAAGGTTCAATTCGTCTGACAAAAGGAAGCACAAAATTACTGAAATAAAATGGCATAAAGACATGAATTATCTCATTTAAATTCTCAAAGCTTTGCTCTGAGGTGAAAATATTCAGGTATATATTTCTTTAACCGATTAGAAGTGTTTTATTTTCATGGAAGTTCATTGGGCTTCGAGAGAAACTTGTGGAAATTAATGCTTTTCTTGCAGAACCCATTACAAACTAGCTAAGAACTGTGGGCTAGAAGTCCCTTTATATTATATTTTTGAATTGGCCAAGAGTTGTGTTCTGAAATACTTTGTATTGGGGATAAAAATAGTTTTTTTAGCATCGAGAAAAATGTTATTAGTTGTTGATCCATCATGCTTGGTAAAACAGGATCGTCACTTTGATGTTTTCGTTTCTTAGAAATATGATAATCTGTAGCATGTAAATATGTAGAGTGAAAATACATACGCAATTGATTCTTTATGATTCTTGTTATAAGTTTATGAACGATCGTCATTTTCTTGATGGTCTTACACATCAATTAGACATGGATAGTGCAATGTGCAATATGTGTTATGAAAAACATTTCGGCCTTCCTAACACGCTCTACATAGTAGTAGCTAACCATGATTTCTTCCTCTCCTTACATTCTTATTTAACTTTTATTCTTATTTTAGAGTTTAGTTATGTTTGATTGATTATATCTTTCCAAGTGAGGGTTATTAATTATCTATATCTAATTTCTAACTCCACTTCCTTTCAAATAGAGCTGTTTTTATATATTTCTAATATTGGGTCTCTCAATCAAATTTTTGCTCACTTTCTAGCTAGGGAAAGTGTTTTTTGATTTATATTACGTGCAAGCACATGGAATTCCTATGTTAATTCCTAGATACTATATATATTGTATTCACATTCAAAAATAACATATCATTAGATTTTATGAGTATTTTGGATGATATCCTGGGTTATTAGTTTTGTTTTTAGCTTCAACCTCATCATACTTCATATAGGAAAGTAGAATATAATATCCCATTAAAAATTCAACAAAATTAATTATTTTTAGTATTTTAAGACTAATGGGATTGGAACATTTTCATTCAATTCTATCATATATGAAGGTATATGATTGAAATTTAATCAAGAGAAACACGCCCTATATCAACCCCAATGTTTTTGGTGTTGATTATAGAAATTCTTTGTCATCGCCTTAACAAAAATATACCTTTCAATCAATCCAAAACCATTGATCAAGCATGCTAATATTTTTTAGTCAAAATTTGAGGCATAGATTTGAAAGTTTCATCAAAATTTGGTGGTGTTCATTAATGTCCCTAGGGGATCAAGGTGGAAACAAAAGTTGAACAAGAGTCAAAGAAAAAATGAGAGGACCATGAAATAAGTGATGGTAGAACATTGTTTGTCAAGATGTGATTCAACATGCTTGGTAGCGCTACCTCACAACTACAACATTTGGTAGCATAGGTACTTTTGTAATTTGTGAACACTTCTATTATATAAAGGTGTTTAGCAACAAGTTTATTTTCTTACTTTTGATCTTTTAAAATTCATACTTATTAAGTTACCTTTTTTATAAGCATAAGTACTGAGTAATGTTATGATTCAAATTTGATAGATAATCTATTTTAGTCCATATCGCAACACATTCCTTTAAGAATAACTGATCCCCACCCATGCCACTTGTGTCATCATGCACCATTGATTTTGGTGTTAGACAATTGAAATATTCTCTTCCATAGGATTAAAGATTGATATTAGTCAGTTATGAATTGTAACATGATTATTTTTTATACAATATTGTGGGCCAATGTCTTATCCAACTTCATAGATTCTGCAACCCTTGGATCATGCAAAGTTTATCTAATCGTTTGAATCAATTGGTGTACCACCACCAAAATAAAGAATATGAAGTTGGGATTTGTTGGTCCAATCAGATGCAGGGATTCAAGCTAGCTATCAATTTAAGAAATCACAGCGTACCTCTTGCAAGAATCAAGAAAATAATGAAGTTTGTCGAGCATGTGAGGTTGATATCTACAAAAGCTCCAATTTTTTTTTTCCAAGGCATGTGATATGTTCATCAATGAACTTACTCTCAGGGCCTAGAATCACACTGAAATAACCAAGAGATGGACCCTGCAAAAAAAAAATAGCTGTGAAAATTACCAAAATTAATATGTTCGATTTTTTTTATCGATATTCTTCCTAAGGACGTTTTGAAGGAGGATTAGGTTATTAATATTGAAAACCCTAATCATTCTCTCTGTATTGGAAGCAACAATTATAAAAATTATGTTTCTAATTATTTCCACCATTATTATTCACCCAACTTGTACTCTCCGCCTCATGGAGTGATTGTTTGAAAACCAATACGTCCTACTAATTCTGTGCAGTGGCCACGGTCTCCTATGGCCTATGTGCAGAACTGTTGCAAAGGGGACATATTTCAAGATCACGTAATTTTGGTTAAAAACATAGCTTGATGATGTGTTTGTTCATTTTTTCGTGTTTTTTTTTTCTCTTTAATTAAAGAATAGTTCTTCATCTTTCTATCTCATAGTCTTTGTCTTCTACTACACGAAGGTGCTTTTCATGAATTTCCGACACTATGCTCTTCATGGAGTTACT
The DNA here is from genome assembly GCA_034641835.2 of Pinus albicaulis. NCBI lineage: Eukaryota > Viridiplantae > Streptophyta > Pinopsida > Pinales > Pinaceae > Pinus > Pinus albicaulis. The sequence continues at coordinate 641,009,933 of CM076570.1, forward strand.
TTTGGAAAATACGTGCATGATGCTAATTATGTGGAATTACCACGATCTCCTGAGGCCTATGTGTTGAGCCTATTGGAAGGGGAACACATTTCAAGGTCACACAATTCTGATTAAGAGCATGACCTATTCATGTGTTTGTTCATGGTCACATGTTTTTTTCTCTTTAATTAAGAAATAACTCTTCATTTTTTTGCCCCATGGTCTTTGTCTTCCACTACACGAATGTGATTTTTATGATTTCTATGCGGTCCTCGATTCTACGCTAGAAATATACTATCTTTTTCTAGCAATACATATTGAATTCAAAACTAGAAACCCCATTAGTTGAATTTCCCTCATTTTCTTCTTAATCCATCAAACAATTGATTATACATTAGCTTTTCTTCAAACAATTGATTTATACATTATCTTTTCTTCAAACAATTGATTATATATTGGCACCTCAATAGGCTCAACGTTTCTTGATTTTTGTCCATATTGTCTATATATGAAGTACTCGATTGTCAAAACTCATACAACGCTTGTTTATTTACCCAATATAAGGCCCCATATTGGTATCTTTGGCTCAACTATTTCTCCTCCTGTCATTAGGCCCATCATGACGGTGTCGCCTATCCCTATGCCATTGTCTTACGACGTTTCCTTTGCAACATGTGGTGCAATTTATAGTTTTAAATATTTTAAATATAAAAAATAAACTTGTATCAAATAAATTTTAAATAAAGATAAATATGTACTGATAATTTCAAAAATTTAAATAAAATGAATAATTATATATATATTGAATTCCCTTATCATATTAATAAAATTCATATTGGTCATGATCATTTTACTAAGAAATATTTATAATATATGAGGTAATGAAGGGAAACATTCCATACCTTTATTAATATAAATAAAGTACACGATAACCCATAAGGAATAATGTTGGGTTTAAAGTGTGATGAGGTATCAAGAGAAAAATCGAGTCGAAATCTTCCATGTATAGCATTGGCAAATGGAAAAAAGGGCTATCATCTCATTGATTACTTTATCTTTGTTATAGGATGTGAGATATTCTAATTGGAAAATGAAGTAAGGTTTGGAGTTTAGAGTGGAGTGTAAGTTGTTGGATCTTATTATTCGTAGAGACGATGAATGGAAAGGTATATATATCAAGGATTTTGTTGTCCATTAGTTATTAGTTTATATTTTTTAGTGAGGGACATGGAATTTGTTAGACTAGGTATTAGTGTAGATTTCTTTTGAGAGTTTTTAGGATTGTGTTGAGGCCCCGAAAATAGGTGAAACAACATCATGGAAACCACCCTATCGAATACTCAAAAACCATCAATGGTGGCTCCAACTGGATTTACGGGACCAGTTTCCCAGTGGAATATAATTGGGTGAATGGATGTATTTATACCTATCTGTAACTTGGTAGACGGAAGTAATAGAGAACTTGAAGTAAATAATATATCTATCTACTATGTATCACGGGATGAAACATATTCTCTGTGCAATCTATAGAAATGATCTTTCAGTGGATGCAACTGAAGATCATAAAAACACTTAAAGATATGAAAACGATTTGAAGTAATTAATTTAATTAAATAGTTAATTAAATCAATTGGATAAAGCTTATATTGCAACTTTTAAATTCCTGTATTGCATATGTATCAAAATATAATAGTATAACATGTTCAAAAGTGAGTTAGTGCCAAACTCTATTCAAATAGATACATGAAACAAAACATCTTAAGATAAATAACCATTTCTCATTTGAAACAAAAAAATAACACATAGGATGAAATTACCATATATATGTTCACTCTAATCATTTGAGAAAAAGTACTTGGTCCAACACTTTCTATTTAGAAAACTTCAAGATTACAAAAGTGCAACATCCGTAAAGTCTTCCTTTCAAAATCTCAGCACCCCTTCTTCAATGACATGAAGGGGTTTAAACATAAAAATAAAAGTCTTAAAATAGATATTACAATAAAATGTTGAGGAGGTTTAAAACAACCCTCCTTAAACTAACTGGAAATTAAATAGATACAAAAATTAAAGGGGTGACTTGCTTGATGACTCTCCTATTTTCTCCTTAGCCATTTGTTCCTTCAGCTGAAGGATATTAAGCATAGGCTTAAATCTCTAGAGGTTGGCCTAGCCAGATGCACAATTTTCTAGTGAAAACAACATCAAAAAGGGGAGGAAGAATGTAGGAGGATGTATATTTAAGACAACGAAGCATAAGCCATTGGATATGAGGCTTTACTAAGTATCTCTAGTACTTATCACAATCTAGTTTTTCCAGCTTTCTGATGTGTTCTTATTTTACCTTTGAAACTTCTTTCCATTGTATTATAAATTCTTTCATGATAGGGAGTGCACGAGGAGGACATCTATCAATAAGGTTTGTAGCGCTGAGATTTTGACTAACAATTTCCACAATGTTAGTAGAAACATCCTTTGCTCTGCAAATGTCTCTTTCAACATGTTTCAAATGTATGTCCCAATCAATAAATAACATTTCCTTCTTTGAGTCTTCAATCCTGGGTAGTTCGGCCATCAACATAATCCTTCCATGTGACATATTGGGAAAAATTATCATCAATATCATAAAAAATAATCCTCTGGTCTGAAATGTGATTTGTCAGTGAATATATTTTCTGACACAATTCAAGAGTATTTGATAATTTCTAACAAAAAATGACTTCTTTTTGTGCTAGTAAAGTATTTAGTTCCAAGGCCTCTTTTCTGAATTCATCAATCTTTGGATTATCCTTCAATTTCTCTACAGAAAACTGCAATTGATGGATTTGAATGTCCTTTGAACCAATTTCATTTTGGTGTTGAATCTTCAATTGTTCCATGCTCTCCTAGAGTTTCGTAACCTGTACGTGTAACTATTGATTGACAATTTGTTTCTCTTTCTATAGCTCAAGTTCTATTTGGATGATTCTTTCATCCTTTTCTTTCATCAACTGTTGAACCTCAAAAGGTTTATCAATAGTTGCAGATGCATAAGTTCTTGTGAACTGAGTTAAGTGAGTTAGATCTTGTGACGAATTTGATTGTGATTCTTTCCAGACAACATCCATTGAGACATTTCCTTGGACAAGGGGTTGAGATTTCTCCGATCTCCTTCTTTTCTTCTATCTTCTCATACCTGTTTTATGTTTAGGACTATAGAAAATGTCCAGAGGAGGAATTTCCTCAATGTTAAGTATAATTTCAGTATTGGGAAAGGCCGAGATGAATTCCACTCTCTCCGTGCTTACTAATTTTTCATAGGGATCAACAATGAACGAGTCTTCACTTTTAGTTTGAGGCATATGCACAATCTTTTTCTGATTAGTAATTATAACTCCTTGGTCTCCCTAGATTTTTAGGTTAAATTCCTTCCAAAATTCACTCAGATTAATTGGGAAACATAAATCCATAGTTTGAACTTCAGCTGATTTATCTTGGTCTATTTTTCAAAGGACTTTAGAACGCTTAGTTACCAATTCATTCTCCGTTTCTTTCTAATTTAGGGGTTGTGAGACTTCCAGCATTTCAATGGAATTGCTTCCAATCTCTTGTTCCTGTATTGTTTAAATTTTGACAATTGTTGAGGATGGAGGCGTAGGGTTGCCAACTTCTGAACTGTAGAGTAATTATCAACTAAATTCAAATACTTCATCGAACTCATCTTCTTCATGAAAAAAAGGCCTAATTTTAACTTAAGTAGTAAAATTATTGGCAACTTTAATTGGGTCATATTTTCTATTTGAAATTGTAAAAAATTTCAGACATTCAATTTCGCTGATCTCTAAAATGGCATGCTTGTAATTTTCCAAACCATAAACACCACAATTAATTGGAAAGGAAGACCATGATGCTTTCTTAGCCTCCTTTAAAAACTTGGTTATTCTGTTGCCAATAGTATGATATGCTACTTCTCTTGCGAGAAGCTTATCAGGAACATACAAGGGTAGATTATGCGACCGAGATAAGCTCCCAAATACTCTGACATAGATGAACAACTCTTATCCAAACCATTTTCCAATGGATAAAAAATCAACTTGAGCCTCTTTTGAAAATATAGGAACTTTCTCATTAAAGACATCTTGAAACAGAGGAAGAATGACTCCATGTCAGATTTTATAAAAATGGTTCTCAAATTTTTATTCCCATAACATGAGATGACATATATGAATGGTTAGGGTGTCCTGGGTAGTCCATTTCCAACCCATGGCTGGAAAATTCGAAGTGAAACATACAGTGTCCATGATATAAGTACTCATATAAAACGGGGGGGGGGGAATTTTGGATGAAATAGAGTGATTTTTCCTATATTCCAAAATTTGGGTAACAATATTATTAGACTAAATGTTTCCCCAATCCATAACACAAGATTTTGCAACTTATTCCATGAGGGGAACCCATTCTACTGAAAATCTAGTAGTGTCAGGCTGACCAAAGATCTTAAACATCATGGAAAAAACATAACAGTAGCGACTTGCAACAGAGTTAGTACAATACATACCCTCGTCATCATTCTTGTGCTTATTGGGGTTTCTTCTCCATTGCTTGATTGGATTTGATTTGAGCTCATTCTCGTGCGAAAACTGTGCCAGAAATTCTTTGTCATAAACCTTTTTAGGGTCTGGGATGTGGTACATTAGCTTCAAGTCTTCGGCTTTGAAGGAACTAATCATCGTTCCTCTGCTAGTCAGAAAATTCTTGTCCCCAATGTTGAGGTTATCATTGATCCATATTACAATATCAGTGTATGGTAATATTTTAGGTCACGCAGCAATTCGATGCAAGAAAGAATTAGCCACTTCTTTAGTAGTGGCTTCTGAGGAATCAGAAGCATTAGCAGTATATTTCCTTTGAACTTTGTGAGATTTTTCATCCTCAAACAACTTGTACATGGATTCCCATGAGGAGGATCCACTTTCCATTCCACATGTAGCGTCTGTAAATAGAGGAAGAATCTATGTTCTCTCAGTTGCAGTGGGTACATGGTTTACAGGGTCCATTTGTTTCTTAGATTTATTAAGAGCTTTAGACATCAATAAATAATTCTTCCTATTTGGGCTCGCCTGCAAATAAATGAGAAATAATAAGAGGAAAGAGGGCAATTTGATTTTACAAATGCACAAGTACCATAGTAATAGAAACAATTAAACGAATGAGACTTGGCACACTGCTAAGATATGAATTCAATGCTTCTTACAGTCAAATCATTATGGAGGCATGGGCAACAAAACCATTAAGTTATTGCGTTAATGGTTGATATGGGTTGATGTGCCCATGTAATCATTTCAACATTTAAAACCAGATCTCTTGTGTCGTAGTATTGCTCATGTCTAAATATTCATTTAAGACCGATTGATTTTTTTTTTTTGATTGCGATATCGCAATCACAATATCAGCGAAAATGGATGGAGTGCAAAGTGTTTTTGTTGTGAAAGTGCAATGTGCGATTTGCGATAGTCTATATCGCATTAGTGAATATGGTCGCGGGGGGGGGGAATGAGTATGTTTGCAGAAATGTGATGCGATGGAGTATACTGCATTGGGAAAACATGGAGGGTGACAATATGGCTGTAGGGGTAGATTTGTGAAATGCGAAATGCGATTTGCGATGGCCTACGTGGTGGAAGTGGGTCCCGCAAGTTTTCCTTATATAATTTACTTGGAAATTTTCCTTTTCCTTTCCTAAAATCGCTTGTGTTTATACATATCGCATCACAATATGTTTTAAGTGACTTTTTAGGAGTCATATGTGCTTCATTTTGGTATTGCGATTGTGATAATGCGATCTTTCTCCTCTTGAGTTCTTTTAAGGCCAAAATTCAAGGTTTTATAACTTTTTGATCATATTTCTATCTAAGTGAATCACTCTAAAGGTATTATTTATTTTAATCTAAAAAATTAAAAAGGGTCACCATTATTTTCTAAGGTAACTAAGTTAAAATAATGGGGGTTGTTGAATAGCACAACAATTGGTGATTCATTGGAAGAACCAGTTATCTCTGAAAAACAATTTCTCAGTATCTTTAAATAAGTAGAAATAATTTAAGGAAACAAAAATTGTTTTCAAAATGTTCAAATGAATAAAATTACTCTGAATATAAAAAACTCATCATTACTATTAATATTTCAAAAGCCTGTCATAAATAAATTTCTTTATTCCTTTATATCAATCATTATAGAGTTTAAAAGATAAATTTAGTGTCTCTTTGTAACTTAGTCTTTTGATTTGCTCCCTTTTTCATAGCCAGAGCCACTTCTACCAATAGGATTTCATAGCCTCAGAAAGGTTGCCTTTTAACCATCAATGGTTCATTATCCCATCCATTTATCATTACAATTATTTGAGATAAATCCTTAATCATATAATTTTTTTTTTCTTAAAATTCATTGTCTTGGCTTGATGACCAGAAAGTGACAATGCCATTCACTGGTTATAATTGAACTGAACAAGTTGGCTCGTGATGAGACCTCTTGTCTTATGATTTTAATAATCATGAGTCATTACCTTTGTTTTGTATGCAATAGTGGTAATGTCAGTTTATTATTTACCTATGATCATGGTAAGCGGGCTCGTGATGAGACTTCTTATCCTTTTAAGTTTTTATATTTTTGAATTACACTCTAAAAAAGCATTTTTAATGGATGGGGAGAATCATTGACTCCTTAAAAGTTTTGGATGACAATTTAGATTTAAATATGCTTTGCAACAACAAGTATTTACTTTGTAAATATGAAGCTTTTTCTGATTGTTGATAAAGTAAAAAGACTTTACAAATTTTAGGTTTATAAAATTTATATTTTTTATGGAAAAACATTTCAGGGTTGTATATATTCATTCAATTTTTCATGTTTCATAGTTATTTCCTCAAAAATTTCTATTCTTCAAAAATAAAAACATAAAATAATTCAGAGGTGTTGCGAAAAACCAAAAGTATGTAATCAAACATTATTTTCCTAGAAATGTTAAAGTGTAGGTATAATACATCTAGAAGAAAATTTTCTTCTAAGAAAATATTTTTTTCAAAATCAACCCATTGATAGTGAGAAAATCTTTTCTCCCTTGAAGATCTTGTAACATGAAGGTTGATGGGCTAATTTTTTCTATTAATTGAAATGGTCCAAGCCACATTCTTTGAAATTTTGTATGATTAAGTTTTTACTCATGTGCCTTGTTCCACTTAAGTATGAGGTCTCCAACTTTGAATGTTTTTTGGGAAACAAAATTTGCATCAAAATAATTTTTCACTTTTTTTTGGTGTCGAGCATGAGTTAATTTGGAATTTTCTCTTTCGTCTTCCATTTTAAGGATCTGGGACATTCTTAATTGTGGGGAAGAAGAAGGTACTTCGTCAATAAATTGAACTAGGGCTAATGAAGGAAGAGCTAAATTTGATGGAATTACAACTTCTTTGCCATAAACTAGATTGAATGGAGAAGTTCCTATAGAGGCCTTTTGGGTGATCCTATTTGCCCATAGTGCAAATGTTAAAGACTTATGCCAATTTTTCTGGCTCTGATCAATGGTCGTTTTATGGTTCTTATGAGATTCTTATTTGTTGATTTTTCCAAACAATTCCCTTGGGGATAGTAGTTAGTAGAGTATTTAAGCTTAAAACCTCTTTTGAGAGAAAATTTAGTCATACTATCTCCCGAAAAATAAGGTGCATTATCAAACATAAGTGCATTAGGTAAACCAAACCTGGTAATAATGAATTGATCGATAAATTCCATAATGGCTTCAGAGTTAGCTACCTTTAATGGATCAACTTACACCCACTTAGTAAAATAATATGATGTAGTGAGAATGTATTAATGTTGTTTGGATGAGTTAAGAACAATCTCACCTATGATATCCAATCCCCATTGCTCAAAAGGTTGCTCAATGTTGACTGGCTGCAAGGGTAAGGTTGGTTTTCCTTGTCTTCGAGGAGCAATTTGGAATGTTTTTCACTTTCTCACATATACATGAGAATATTTAAACAGAGTGGGCACTAATATCCTGCATGAAGTATCTTATGTGTGGCGGTATCTCCACTTAAATTTCCACCTGCATGTCCATCATGGAGTTCCTACAAAACCCTTTGTGCTTCAGATTTCTCAAGGCATCTTAGTAGTACAGAGTGATAGTTCTTTCTAAACAAAACACTGTTTGTGATCTGATATTGACTAGATTTCAATCTTAAATCTCTTTTTCTTTTGTAATTGAGTTTTATAGGAGCATATCCATGTTTCAAATAAAATATTAAATCAGTATACTGCGATTCAGATTTGTTCAGGCTTACCTCAACAATGTGTACAATGTTACCTGACTCTTCATCATCTAATATGTTGGATGCTCCATATAGGAATCTCTAGAGACCTCACCCTTTGATGATTTTGGCTGGTCTTATTTCAATGTCATATTCTTGCAGAGAGTTACCCAATTTTCTCTCATTTCTCCTAGTTCCTTTCAAATAAGCAGTTGTCAGCTTACTACTGAAAATGGAACTATTAGCTTGGTGCGTGCTTTAAGGAAAAAAGGTCTAAAGTTATTTAAATATTTGTAAACAGAAAATGCTTGTTTTTCCACTTCTGAATAATTTAGTTCAAAACCTTGAATATTTGAACTAAAGAAAGAAATGGGTGCTTCAATATTTTGATCATTGATTTGTGTTAAGATGACAACATAAGATGTTTTAGATGCAAAAGTATATAAAATGTAATGATTAGAAAAATTTAGGGTAGTTAGAGAAGGAGTATTGATGATGGCTTTATTGATTAGATCCAAAGCTTCTCTTTCATTATGTCCCCATTTTAAGAGTGCATTTTTCTTAATCATTACTTGCAATGGTAAAAAAATTTGTGAAAAATTTGTAACAAATCTCTTGACAAAATTTATCTGTCCTGAAAAGGACTACATGGATTTTTTGTTATGGGGATGAGAGAGTTCATAAGTTTCCTTTATCCTTTCTGGATCTATGAAAATGCCCTCTTTTGAGACAATAAATCTTAAAATTTTACCTTAACTTAATGTGAAATAAGACTTTTTGGGATTTAAATAAATTCCATATTTCAAACAACGTTCAAGGATTTTCTTAACATCATGATAATGGTTGATTATTTTCTTGGATTAAATGGTTATATCATCTAAATATACAACCACCATTTTATTTTTCAATCCTATAAAATCTATGTCCATTTCTCTTTGAAAATTTTCTCCTGCATTTATTAGACGAAAGGGCATTTTCTGATAGGGATAAGTGTGTTATTTGGTTCTAAATGTAGTCATTAATCTATCTTCGGGATGAACCAATACTTGATTGTAGCCTAAAAATCCATCAAGGGAATACATTAGTTCAGAAAGAGCAAATTATTGCAAAATTTGTTCCATCGGTGGTAATGGGAAATTGTCTTTTAAGCAAGCTTTGTTTAAGTTCCTAAAATCAATACGAATCCGAATATCGCCATTGTTTTTCCTAACAGGGACTAGGTTTGAGACCCACTTTGAATGCCTAACAGGGAAGACAATCTTAGCCTTAAGGAGTTTTTTGAGTTCGCTTTTGATTTCACTTTCAAGATTAGGGTGGATTTTCCTTAACTTTTGTTGTATAGGATTTTCAGTGGATATCATTGGGATAGTATGATAGATGATGGAAGTATCATAAGTTTTCAGATCTTCATATTTCCATGCGAAGACATTCTTGTATTTCTTTAGTAAGTAAATGAAGGTTAATCTTTCATCAGAGGAAAGACCAAGTCCTAAGTTAATGTTCCGAGGATTAAGATATGTGCCAATATTTACTAGTTCAAACCTCAAAGTTGAACTTTGAAGCTTAGAATTAGTAACCTTTTTGAATCTATCTTTGAGATCGTCAAAATATTCAATCTTAACCACAGACTTAGGTATGGAATTTTCTTCAGGTTTCTGTTGCAATTTCCTTTCATGTTCATCTTAATCAATTAATTAATCATCATATGATCCTTTTAATGTAAGAAAAGTTATAACATTATCATCATTGTTGAATACTCTCCAATTAGTGATATTATCAGGACTATATGGGTGAAAAATCAACTCTATAGAAAATCTATCTAGACTATAATCTTATGAAGGAATAATTTTGGATGCTACATTAGCTATAAGGTACACACTTGAATTCTAAATTCTTGGAACAAGTGATATATTGAATTCTAAAAAATGAGAGGTAAGAGATTGTACTAATGCATATACCCGGATATATTTGACACCATTTTCAATTGTCTTGTATAAGCCTTGGACCAGTGCCTCATATTATGTGGTATTATTTGTGCATTCAAATTCAAGTCTACATGCTAGCATTGTATTTTCACCTTCTGGATTGATTAATATACAACCAGCTCCTGTACCTTCACAAGATTTTGATCCATAAAAGTATAATGTCCACAACAAAGTATTAATACAAGGTTTATCTATCTATTTATACACTTAGAAGAGTGTGACAGAGAAAAAAATTCGATCTAAGAATTAATTGAGTTGGTAAGAAATAGATATTTCTAAGCATTAAAATTCCCCCAAAAGGATTCAACAAAGTAATTTTCCAGAATGTTATTAGTAAAATCCATGGATTCATTCTCATCTTCGAATTCGGTTACTAATTATCTCATGTGTTTTTCATGGTCTACTCAGATTGGATTCATCTTACCATTATATGGAAGCCACATATGAGACCAATCAATGGAAAAAATAACCATGAAGCTTTTCTAACAAGTCTCTACTTAGGATTAAACCATAAAAGTCAGGGATACCAACAACTAAAATATCAATTAGTTGATGATATTTTGCATTGGATGCCAATATGATAAGGACTGAATACATTTATCCTAATACCTTAACCTTTGTTTTGTCTAGTTGCAAAATATGTACTGCATAATTTTGAGGAGCGTTGTTCAATTTTAGACAAACAAAATATGGCATGATATTTGAAGAGACTCTGGAGTCAATTAGACAATAATGCACATTTTTATTGAATAATTCAAAAGTTAAAATAAAAGGAGGAGTATACTAATTAGATTTGTCACCGATTAAAATAACATCACTTGCATCAATTTTCTCAGGTGAATCACTAGGAGGCTTACCAAATCCTTTTGAGTCTTTAGAAGTAATAGGGGAAAGTAAGGATGAAGCAGGGGCGAAATTTAGTAATTTGAGTAATTTTTTCTTTTGCTACTTCAATTTTTTCAACTCATGTATGGATATATTTGCCTTTATATTGTTCATATGTTCCACTATATTATATTCAATAGTATCAAAGACCACTAATTTCTTGGATGTAGATGGAAGAGTAGAAGAAGTTGGATTTGATTGAGGAGAAGAAGTTTTATTGTTATTCACTTTGGCCTTAGCAACAGAGGATGCAGATTTTTGTTTTTGAGGTGACTGAGGGAGGTCAGTAGAATTTTTACTTCTATTTATAACTGGAAGTTCCTCGGGTTCATCTTCATTATCAGATGTTGGAAGGATAAAGTCCCATAGTCCATGAACTTCAACCTATTCTTCTATAGATGAGATTGTTTCATCTTGATCTTCGTCTTAATATAATTAAACATTTTAGATTACATTTGGAGGTTGGGAAGCTTGATTTTTTTTAAAAGATCTAAAAGGTTTCTTCTAAGAAGACTCAACTACTTGTTTCTTTATCTCGACCATATCATTTGACATAATTTTGATGAATTTTTGTAATCCCTCAAGATTATAAGGTTATTTAGATATTTTCTTTTTGGGTCCATCCTTAAATGAAACCTTCTTAGTTTTTCTATCTTCTTGTGTAGTTTTCTTCTCTAAAGAAATGATTCCTTTTTCAACAGAAAGATATTCTTTCGTGTTCTCTATCAATGTAGCCTTATTGGATCTCTCTACAAAAATAGCAATATGAGAAGGAAGAGAGGATATGTACCATTCTATTTGTACATCTACTCTTGGCTTGGATGTGGTTGGGATCTTAGTGAGTATCTTATTAAATATGGAGTTGAAATATTTGATCTTTTCTCTTATATTTGCTTTAAGATTGGAAATATCATTGATAAGGGTAGCAGTAGTACGATCATCACCAATTTGATTAAGGAATTGTTCTTCAAAAATATTCCAGCTAGTAATAGTGTTTGATGGTAGTGAGAAATACCATTATCCATCTAATCCTTGAAAAGTATAGGGAAATAATCTAACTACACAATATTCTTCAGTGACATTATTAAGATTCATGGAAAGCATAAAATTATGAAGATTCTCTTCAGCAGGTAGACAATCATTTGGATTATACTTAGGCAATCATCTTTCAGGATGCTTAGGTAAAGGATGAAGAGGACTTGGTAATTGAACAACTCAAGGATTCTGCCAAGGTTTGGCTACCATTGTGTGAAGTGGAGGATTAGTTTTCCCTGAAGAAGGATTTGGAGTAGAAGACTTAGTTCGAGTAGTGGTTTTTGGTGTAGAAGAAACAACTATGGAACTAATACTGCTCGAGGCGGCAATTGTAGACTCGGAAAAGAAGGAATGTGAATTGATGGATAAACTGTTTGAGAAGATGTAAAAGGAGGAATAAATGATGGTGTTTGAGGGCTAGAAGAGGATAGCATATTTCTAGTAGATGATTGAATTTCGGATATAAGATATTTCCTACGATGAGAATGGAGAGGAAATTCAAAAGGGATTACTCTAAGATTTTCACTCTTGGAATGGGTTAATACACCAATGCCCTCAAATATTGAAGTAAAAATTCCTTCTGAGGCTTGAGAAAGTACATGTTTCTCTGCTGAAATTGAAATTTCTTCCAATTTATTTATTAATGTCTATACTTCAGGTGATTCTGGAGTATAATCTAAAGAGAGTTCTTTATGAACAGAACTAGGAGATTTTGGGGGATATTGAACAACTTCTGATCTACGAATATGATATCTTGAACTAGGAATAGAAGTTGTAGAGTTGGAGGGAGAATGAATCTTCTGATGCTATTTTTTTTTGGATTAAACTTTGGTGCCATTCATAGTAATATTTCCCTCCTTCTAGCACCAAAAAAGTTGAGGCCCTAAAAATTGGTGTAACAACATCAGGGAAACCACTCGGTTAGGGACTTAAAAACCATCCATTTTATGTTTGGAATGGTGGCTCCGACTGGATTTATGGGACCAATTTACCAGTGAAATATAATTGGGCGAATGGATGGATTTATAACTATCTTTAACATGGTATATGGAAGTAATAGAAAACTTGTTGTAAATAATATATCTATCTACCATGTGTCCCGAGATGAAATATATTCTCTATGTGATCTACAAAAATGATCTTTCAGTGGATGCAAATGAATATCATACAAACAGTTAGAGATATGAAAACTATTTGGAGTAATTGGTTAAATTAAATAGTTAATTAAATCAATTGGAAAAATCTTATATCACAACTTTTAAATTCATGTATTGCATATTATCAAAAGATAACATTATAACATGTTCAAAAGTGTATTAATGCCAAATTGTATTCAAATAGATACATGAAAAAAATATTTTAAGATAAATAACCATTTCTCATTTGAAACAAAAATATAACACATAGGATAAAAGTACCATGTATATGTTCACTCTACTCATTTGGGAAAAATTACTTGGTCCAACCCTTTCTATTCATAAAACTTCAAGAGTACAAAAGTGAAACATCTGTGAAGTCTTCCTTTCAAAATTTTAGGACCCCTTCTTCAAACACTTGAAGGGGTTTAAATATAAAGATAAAGTCTTAAAATAGTTATTACAATAAAAATCTGAGGAAGTTTAAAACAAAACTCCTTAAACTAAGTGGAAATTAAACCGAAACATAAATTTAAGGGGTGACTTGCTTGATGACTTTCATGTTGTCTCATTAGCCATTTGTTCCTTCAGCTAAAGGATATTAATCATAGGATTAACATCTAGAGGTTGTCCTGGCTTGATGCACAAATTTCCAGTGAAAACAACATCAAAAAGTGGAGGAAGCATGTAGGAGGATGTATCTATAAGACAACGAAGCATAAGCCATTGGCTATGAAGCTTTACTATGTATCTCCAATACTTGTCCCAATTTATATTTTCCATATTTTTGATGTGTTCTTCTTTTACCTTTGAAACTTCTTGCCATTGTCTTATCAAGTATTTCACAATAAGAAGTGCACCAGGAGGACATCTGTTGATAAGGTTTGTAGCGATGAGATTTTGACTAACAATTTCCACAATGTTAGTAGCCACATACTTTTCTCTGCAAATGGTTCTTTTAACATGTTTCAACTATATGTCCCAATTAGTAAATAATATTTCCTTCTTTGAGTCTTCAATCCTGGTAGGTTGGCCTTTCAGCCATCAACAAAATCCTGCCAGGTGACATATTGGGGAACATTATCATCAATCTCATCAAAAATAATCCTCTCGTCTAAAATGTAATTCATCAGTGAATCACTTTTAACTCAGAATTCAAGAATATTTGATAATTTCTGACAAAAAATGACTTGATTATGTGCCAATAAAATATTTATTTCGAATACCTCTTTTCTGATTTCATCAATCTTTGTATTATCCTTCAATTTCTCTACAGAAAATTACAATTGATGGATTTGAGTGTCCTTTGAACTAATTTCATTTTGGCGTTGAATCTTCAATTGGTCCATGCTATCCTGGAACTACGTGACCTGTACCTCTAGTTGTTGATTGTCATATTGTTTCTCTGCTTGTAGCTCAAGTTCTAGTTGAATTATTCTTTCATCCTTTTCTTTCATCAATTTTTGAACCTCATAAGCTTTATCAATAGTTGCAGAGGCATAAGCTCCTATGAAATGAGTTAGGTGAGTTAGATTCTGTGAAGGATTTGCCTGTGAGTCTTTCCAGACAACATCCATTGAGACATTTCCTTGGACAAGGGGCATAGATTGCTCTGATATCCTTCTTTTCTTCTATTTTCTCATAACTGATTTATGTTTATGACTTTAGAAAATGCCCAAAGGAGGAGTTCCTCAACGTTAAGTACAATTTCAGTAATGGGGGAGGCTAGGATGAATTCCACTCTTGCTTTTCTTACTAATTTTTTAGAGGGATCAACAGTGAACGAGTCTTGAATTTTAGTTTGAGGCGTATGCACAATTTCTTACTAATTAGTAATTATAAATCCTTGGTCTCCCTGTAGTTTTAGGTTAAATTCCTTCCAAAATTCACTCAAATTACTTGGGAAATCTAAATCCATAGTTTGAACTTCAGCTTATTTATCTTGGTCTATTTTTCTAAGGTATTCTGTATCCTTAGTTTCCAGTTCATTCTCATTTTCCTTCTGAGTTAGGGGTTCTGAGACTTCGAACATTTTTAATGGAATTTCTTCCAATCGATTGTTCCTGTATTGTTTAAATTTTGGCAATTTGTGAGGATGGAGGTGTAGGGCTGCCAACTTCTGAGCTGTAGATAAATTATCGACTGAATCAAATAATTCATCGAACTCATCTTCTTCATGAACAAAAGGCCTAATTTTAACTTGACTAGTAAAATTAGTGGCGACTTTAATTGGGTCATATTGTCTGTTTGAATTGTAAACAATTTCAAACATTCAATTTGGCTAATCTCTAAAACTGCATGCTTGTAATTGTCTAGACCATAAACACCACAATTAATTGGAAAGGAAGGACATCATGTTTTCTTAGCCTCCTTTATAAACCTGGTTAGTCTTTTTCCAACAATTTGATATGCTACTTATCTTGCGAGAAACTTATCAGGAACATACAAGGGTAGAACATGCAGCTGAGCTAAGCTCCCAAATACTCTGACATAGGTGAAAAAATCTTCTCCAAACCATTTTCCACTGGATGAGAAATAATCTTGAGCCTCTTTTGACAATCTGGGGGCTTTTTCATTAAAGACAACTCAAAAAAAAGGGAGAATGGCTCCATGGAATATTTTATAAAAATGGTTCTTAAATTTTGATTCTCATAACATGCTATGAAATATATGAATGGGTAGGGGGTCCTAGGTAGTCCATTTCCAGCCCATGGCTGGAAAATCCGAAGTGAAACACACAACGTCGATGATATAAGCACTCATATGAAATGGGGGGAAACTTTTGGAGGAAATAGAGCGATTTTTCCTATATTCCAAAATTTGAGTAGCAATATTACTAGACATAATGTTTCCCCAATACATAACATAAGATTCTACAACTCCTTCCATGAGGGGAACCCATTCTACTGAAAATCTGGTAGTGTCAGGCTAACCAAAGAGCTTAGACATCATGGTAGCAACATAACAATAGGGACTTGCAAGGGAGTCAGTAGAATGCATACCCTTGTCATAATTCTTGTGCTTATTGGGGTTACTTCTCCATTTCCTGATTGCATTTTATTTCATCTTGTTATCATTGGCAAACTGCGGTAGAAATTCCTTGGCGTAAAAATTTTCAGTGTCTGGGATGTAGTACATCAACTTCAAGTCTTCAGCTTTGAAGGAAGTAATCATCGTTCCTCTGCTAGTTACAAAATTTATGTCCCCAATGTTGAGGTTATATGGTCCATCTTACCGTATTAGTGTATGGTAATATTTTAGGTCGCACAACAATTCGTCGATGGAAAGAATTAGCCACTTCTTCTGTAATGCCTTCTGAGGAATCAGAAGCATTAGCAGTAGCTTTCCTTTGAACTTTGTGAGGTTTTTCATCCTCAAACAACTTGTACATGGATTCCCATGAGGAGGATCAGCTTTCTGGTCCACATGTAGTGTCTATAAACAGAGGAAGCATCTTTGTTCTCTCGGTTGCAGCAGGTGCAACGTTTACAATGGCCATCTATTTCTTAGCTTTCTTAAGAGCTTTAAACATCTCCAAAGAATTATTCTTATTTGAGCTAGCCTGAAAATACATGAGAAATGATAAGCAGAAAGAGGGACCTTTGATTTTACAAATGCACAAGTACCATAGTAATAGAAACAATTAAACGAATGAGACTTGGCACATTTCTAAGATATGAATTCAATGCTTCTTACAGTCAAATCATTATGGAGGAATGGACAATAAAACCGTTAAGTTATGGAATTAATAGTTGATATGGGTTGATGCGCCCATGTAATAATTTCAGAATTTAAAACCAGATCTATCGCGTCGCAGTATTGCTCATGTGTAAATCCTCATTTAATATCGATTGACTTAGTTTTTCCGACTACGATATCGCAATTGCAATATCGATCAAACCATATGGAGTGCAAAGTTTTTATGTTGTGAGAGTGCGATGTGCGATTTGCGATAGACTATATTGCATCGGTGAATATGGTCAGGGGAGGAGAATGATTATGTTTGCGGAAATGCGATGCGATGGAGTATATTGCACCGGGAAAACATGGAGGGTGACAATAAGACCCTCGGGGTAGAGTTGTGAAATGTGAAATGTGATTTGAAATGCCCTACGTGGCAGAAGTGGGTCCCGCGAGTTTTCCTCATAGAATTTACTTGGAAAATTTCCTTTTCCTTTTATAAAAGCTCTTTTATTTATACATATTGCATCACAATATGTTTTAAGTGACCTCTTAAGGGTCATATGTGCTTCATTTCGGTATTGTGATTGATATAATGCGATATTTCTCCACTTGAGTGCTTTTAAGGCCAAAATTCAATGGTTTTTCCCTTTTTTATTCCTATTTTTATCTAAGTGAACCACTCCAAGTGTCTTATTTGTTTTACTCCAAAAATTTAAAAAGGGTCCCCATTATTTTCTAAGGTATCTAAGTTAAAATAATGGGAGTTGTTGAAAAGGACAACAGATTGGAAAGTAAGTTTTAGATTATGGATGGGAATCTCAATCCTAAGATTTTAATATTTATAGACGATGATAATGATAAGGGATATTTATGAGGAAATATTTTTAGTTAGTAGTAAGTATTAGTTTAAATTTTTATCTTATAGATATTAAAAAATGATAAGTAAATTTTTGATTTTAGAATGAAATGTAAGTTTTTAGATTTTATTAGTGGTTTTCAAGGAAACATTTTAGATATAGATTTTTTTATTGACCATTATTAATTTAGATTTTCTTATTTACTATTATTAATTTAGCATTGACAAATGCAACTTATAATGTTTAATTTTGAAAGATAAATATTTTTCTTTAGTATTATTAAAAAAAACTAAATTTTGATTGCACCATAGTTTTAAGGTCTACTTATAGCCTTGCACAAGATAATACCATATGGATAACTACCTCACATATTATATGTCATAATTTATGGATATTGTTGCAATATTCGTCCATTATTTTAGATATTTCTGTAACTATTTTTTACCATTAAGATTTGAATTAAATAACATATTTACTATGAGTTTAAGTTGTCATTGGAATGTCCTAGGGATTTTTAAGGGTGTCGAATCCATTTATGCATTAAAAAAGTGTATTTTAAGCAATAGAAAATCACATTATTACATGAAATTGTATTGTTGGATTCCCATGAAAAAATGCTATTTCATGTAGAAGTTAGACTACACTTTCTCACAATTATTTATGTTTCCTTTAACACTTATGTAGGATTAAAACTGTAAATGTGTAGCCTTACTAATGGTTACTACTCACTAAAATTAATGCAAGTCCATATACCCAAGAAATCAATTAATTTATCCACTTCACATCTCAATTCTTTAGTTCCTATGAAAGTAAGACTATAAGATTGCATTTTCTTATCAACCACTATAATTTAACTAACATTCCAAGCTATAGTTTACTATGCCAATTTTTCCATAATAATTTTTAATTTGAGTGCCCTGAACTAAACTGCCCTAGAACACCTAGAGCACCTGTGATTTAAAAAAAATTGTAACTTTAATAATGGAAAAGAAAAGTGCTAAGAGTGTCTAATAATTTAGGAATTGATTAAAAAATAAATGTTTTGTATTTTGTTTGGTCTTGATATGGGCTTATGAATTATATAGCGGTTCTGCATCTAGTTCACTATCAAGTATTTTAACATGAATTTCCCGTGGAAAGTCTTCGGCAAATCTAATGTTGGAGCCACTATCGTTAACAGACCATGACATTTCCTCTGGTTCATGGCCCAGAGCGTGACTGTCATAAATTGTTTCTCCGCGGGAGAATGCCCCATGCAAGTCTTCAGCATATTTAAATTTGGAGCTGTTGTGATTAACAGTCCATGACATTTACTCTGCTGCGAGTTCTCCATGGAAACATGTGCCCTGGCTCATCTGACCCAATACAGCCTGCCCAATATTGAAGTCTGCTAGCCATTACATTTATTGAATTTCGTCATTGTAAAATCGCAAGAAACATTGAAATTATGATGCTCGAAATGCTCAGATCCAAAACCACATTCGATGGAAACAACTTTTCAAAATACCTCATATCAGACACAAAATTTATTGACCTTGAAAAACAACGTAAACCAGAAACTTAGAGGAATTGATTTAAGTGACTTCTTTTCAATTCCACTCATTCCAACTCTGATCACAAATATAAAACAACAAAATAACTTCTCACACATTCACCGCGAAACAGTTCATGCGAGGTTTGCAAAGTGATCATTTAAGATATCAGCCCGGAGACTACTTGCAGATAGACAAATGAAAACTTCGTCCCACCATTCTATATAAATGACTATGTGGCTTTTAGGTTATCATGAAATTGGTATGCTATTCTTCACATAACTCCCATGACTCAATCACAACAAACAATTGCATGTGACTCTTTTAGTACAATTCATTTTTTTATATGACTCTTTGAGTGACTTTATGTCGATGGCATATTTTTGGAATAATGGCCAAAGAATTGACCATTTTCCGAACAGTAAATTCTGAAATGTTCATAGAATTTGTAATCGACATGAAATTTTAAAATGTTCATAAAAATTGCAATCTAACATAAAAATGCCCCTAATTATAACGAGGGCAGGTCACACTATTCATCTCGTAGCAAAACATAATTTCATGTGAATCTTTTCATATATTTATTAGAAAAAATAGTATTTCAAGTCACTTTTCGAAGTTTATGCAACAGGAAACACTCCACAAATTCAGAATGTCATTCAATGATGGGAAAGAGAGAGTGATAGTAAAGAAGAGGAAATTGAGGTTTAGGAGGAAATTATGAACTTTGTGGTTGATCCTGGGACCACGAGAGGACGTCTTTTCCTTTTTCATCAATCAATACACACCTACTCCACACTGAAATGTGTTTTAGTCAAAGCTCTCCAAAGGTTACAGATTAATGAAGGAAATCCAGGTGCTTTCAATCCTACAGGAAATCAAAACTGATATTTGGGAGATAAGGGTATCACAGTGTCATGCAACTGCTCATATAGGCAGGATTGAAAAGCTACAGTAGATGCAGCAGGTTGATATGTCAGGCTCTACACCAAAAGACCTGGCACCAGTAGACTCTTCCAATAGTTATCTTTTTGTGGATAGCTTTTAGTTAACATGCTTTTTGTAGATAGCTTTTACATTTCATGTTGTTTAATAGGTTTGGTAGTAAACAGTAAACAGACCATTGTGGCAAAACGATGAATGAAACAATTTCAATTTTGGATGGCATTCAATGCCTTAAAGTGGCCAACAAACCTGGCTTCCTACGTGCAAGTTGAGGCCACCATGTCTGAATATGTTTGCAACTTGCTCCATATTTTGAAAAATAGAAAATGGTAAGGACCTACTAAATTTACAAAAAAAATATATATCTATGAGAAAATAATTAGATGGAAGCTCCGAGGAGCTAATGAATGCATGTAACCACCTTTTGGGCTAGAGGTTACATGGTGAAAATCAACATTCATAACTATAAATATATTTTCCTATGCCTATTCCATAGATCCAAAGTATATTGTATAATTAACCAGCTTTCTCATTACTGTTATAGGAGTGGTCTATATTAGAATTGGAGTTCGTGAATTTCAAATCTTTAAAATATAATAAATCATGAATGATCTACATTCTGATTTTGTGTCATACACATGATTTAACAAACAATATTTTAGTGTCTTAGGTTTTCTCCTATCTTTAATTTATTAAAAAATGATTTATGAAACATGGTTTTGGCACTTCATTTTAGGTTGCTCAGCAGCTTCATTTTGTTGAAAAATGGAAATAAACAAAGAGAACAATATTTCAGTGTCTTAGGTTTTCTCCTATCTTTAATTTATTAGAAAATGATTTATGAAACATGGTTTTTGCACTTCATTTGAGGTTGCTCAGCAGCTTCAATTTTTTGAAAAATGGAAATAAACAAACAGAGGGATGCATTTCCCCCTTACAACACAGAGAATGCAATATATGCGAAAATAAAAATTCACACAAACAGAGAGCGAGAACACACAAGAGAGGAATTCTTTTTCTTCATTCATTCATCTCTATAAAAAAATGAAATCACATTCTTTTAATAAAAAATCGTGGACAATGCTAAACGGGACGAATAACCACATAATTGTCTTTTTGCTGCGAAAGCCTGATTTTTCACAAAACAGTGCACAAAACACATAATTTCAGACTTTAAATGTTATAGGTTTCAGGTACGAAACCACATCGCATCTGTGCCGTCATTGCTAATCGCATTTCAACAATTTTAACTTTTAACTGGCCGCATACGAGAAAACTTAAGTTCTTGTAATTTGGATGTGTGATGGCACGATCGCATCGCAACTTAAACCTTTTTACTTGCAGGCGCTATCCATTAAGCTTTGCGATATGCGATTGCGATCCCATCGCGACTTAAATGAAATAACTTGCGAGCGCTAAAAATGTAATTTGGAAAATATGTGAAGTGTGAAATGGCGAAAGGTAAGAAATAAGGCAATAACAAAGGTTTGCATGTGGTTCGGTAATGTGGTAAGGTTGAGAGTCCCACCAAATATCACATCGGTGGAAAATTAAGTTACGACGAAGTATTAAGAGGTAAAGGTTAAAACTTGCGGGCTGCGATATGTGTGAAAAAGGTAAGTGAATGCAGTGGGTAAGGAAATAACACAAAGTAAGGCTTGGGTACTCTTTTTTCTGATATTGCATGAAAACGTCTGCATATTTGAATCTTGAGCTTGTCCTTCCCTGCAACAAAAAATCAATGTAAGTGTCGGTTGCTACCAAATTATACATGGCAGTGGTTGGGAGTATTTCCAACACTCCCCCTTAATCGCAATTGCCGCCATTAACCATTCCTAGACACTTTCTGAGATAAACAAATTTTTTTTGTCTCAATGGATCTGTGAGGATATCTGCAAACTATTCCTTTGACCTGCAATGTTGCAACACAATTTCACCATTGTTAACTAATTCCCTTATGAAATAGTATTTGGCATCAATATGCTTTGTTCTCCTGTGGAAAAAAAATTCTTTGACAATGAAATTGTTGAGCTGTTATCAAAGAAAATTGTGGTTCTTTTGTCTTATTCATGACATAAATCCCTTAGCATCCTTCTCATCCAAAATTATTGACATGATGCTGATGTTGCTGCTACATATTCAACATCTTTTGTTGATAATGAAACTATTGGTTGCTTCTTGGAATTCCATGAAATGGCTCTCGATCCCAAATGAAAAATGTACCTTGATGTGCTCTTTCTATCATCAACACTTCCATCCCAATCACTGTCAGTGTCACCAATCAGCTTAAAATCATCAGTTGCGGAGTATAGAACACGATACCCCTTCATCTATTTACATATCTCAATATTCTCTTGGTGGCTTTTCATTGTGTCTCCTTGGGTGTCTCCATGAATCTGGATATCAAACTTACTGCATACATTATATCAGGCCTAGTTTCATTCAAATACATTAGACCGCCAACCATGCTTTTGTAAAATGTCGGATTGACATTCTTGCTACAATATTCCTTGCTCAACTTCAACCCCATGACAGTTGGAGTTGATGATGGCTTGTTGTTCTGCATATTGAAACTCTTTAAAATCTCTGCAACATAATTTGTTTGGGAGATAAAAATTCCCTTTTCTGTTTGCCTTACTTCTATGCCCAAAAAAAATCTTAACAATCCCAAGTCAATCATTTCAAACTCACTTTTCATGACTACTTTGAAATCAGAAATGAGAGAAAAATCATTGCCAATAAAAATCAAATCATCTACATACAAAACAACAATAAGAAGTTTACCGCCATTTTCATTGATGCAGAGTGTGAGTTCACCATCACACTTGTCGAACCCATTGTCCATCAAGTAAGCATCAATCCTGTTGTACCATGCTCGTTGTGCTTGCTTCAGCCCATAAATATTTTTCCGTAGCTTACACACCTTGTGTTCTTGGCCTTCTATTTCATAGCGAGGAGGTTTTTCAACATACACCTCATATTTCACCACTCCATTCAAGAATGCTGACTTCACATCCATTTGATAAACTTTCCATTTTTGTTGTGTTGCTATAGATAACACTGTATGCACTATCTCCATCCTTACAACTGGTGCAAAGGTTTCCTCATAGTCTCTTCCTTGCTGCTGCTTATAGCCTTTGACAACTAGCCTTGCTTTGTGCCTTTCTATTTTGCCTTCAATGTTGATCTCGGTCTTATAGACCCATTTCACTGCAATAACTTATTTTCCTTGTAGGAGGTCCACTAACTCCCATGTATCATTTCTTTGTATTGCTCCTATTTCTTCATTCATTGCTTCACCCATTTCTCTTCTTTTACTGCATCTTCAAAATGGACTGGGTCATCAACATGAAAAAATAATGCAAATAAAGAATTCATACTAGCACTATTATCAGCTTCTTCTTGTTCATAAATTTCACTTAAATTTATGAATTTTGTTCTTCTTATATTTTTTGAAGATGTGCCTGGAGTTTCACTTGAACTTGAGGTAGTTGTCGATCCCTGTGGTGTGCTTGGAGAAGCACTTCCTTGGTTTCTGAATGTTGTTATATTGCTTGCTTGCGGTGTGCTCTATTGAGCTTGTGTATGTGGTGGAGGAGCCACCGTTGAGGAGTTACTTGTTGCATTCCATTCCTCTTTCTCTTCATGAGACATACATGTCTTCACATTTACAGTATTCTCTAAACTTCCATCCCAAGCTTCTTCTTATATGCATTGAACATCTCTATTGATTATTACTTTCTTGGTTGATCGATTATCGAGCTTGTAAGAATTGGATTCATCATTGTACCCAAGAAATATACATTTCTCCCCCTTTTTCCAACTTCTTCCTAAACTGATCTAGGACATGTACATATGCCACATATCCAAACACTCTCATGTAAGTGACAAATTGCTTTGTTACACTCCATGCTTCTTCTGGAACTCTATTCATAACACTTTTGGTTGGACATCCATTTATGATATATGTTTCATAAGAGACAGTTTTTTCCCAATAATCATTTGGCAAACGCTTTGCCTTCAAAATACTTCTTGCCATGTCCATAATGGTCCTATTCTTTCTTTCTTCTACACCGTTTTGCTGAGGTGTATACCTTGTGCTAAATTTCTTGCAAATTCCAAGCTCTCTGCAGAAACGTAGGAAGTGTTTTGAGATATATTCTCCACCTCCATCAGTTCTAAAAAATTTTATATAGTGTCCACTTCTCGTCTCAACAAGAGATTTGTAGTGGTAGAATTGTTCAAACACTTCACTTTTATGTTTTAGAAATAGACCCATGTCTTCATTGTGTAATAATTTATGAATGAAAAAATATAACCACTGCCACCTAATGATGGTGTTTGCATTGGTCCACATAAATCTGAGTGGACAATCTCCAAAGGTGCCTTTACCCTTATTGAATTTCCTACTAGAAATGATTCTCTACATTTTTTTCTTGAGATGCAACTTTCACATAGGTTGTCTGGTTTCTCTATGAGTGGTAATCCCTTTACCATGCCTTTTCTATGCAACGAGTTCAAACCTCTGAAATTGAGATGACCAAATCTCAAATGTCATAACCAGTTCTCATATTTCACTTCTTCTTGAAATATTTCTTGTGTGATAGTTGCTACAACACTTCCCTCCTTCAAGTCTGATCTCATCTTGAGAGGAATCATTATATTTCTTGTCATATGCACTTTTGCAATGAGCTGTCTACTTGGAGGTTTATCCATGATTGTGCAAACATCATCTTTAAAAAAACACATTGTAGCCCTTTTGCACGAGCTGTCCAATGCTTAGAAGGTTACATTTCAGGACAGGGACATAATATACATCTCGCAAGAACTTCTTCTCTCCCTTCTTTTTCATAACATTTACTCTCCCTTTTCCCATGACAGAGACTTTGCTATCAGTTCCCAATGTCACTTCAGATTTTACACTTTCATCTAGATTGGAAAACGTTGCTACGTTTCTAGTCATATGGTTACTACACCCTGAATCTAAGAACCATATATCTTCTTGTCTTTCTTGTGCTACATTACAAGCTAAAAACAAATATTCATGGTTCTGATTTATTTTGTAAAATTTACACTTCGTTTACTACCCATGTCATTTTGATTCTTTCTACATTCACTTGCATAATGACCATAATTTTTGCAATAATGACATTGGACATGAGATTTATCATACCTCTATCCTTGTGCTTGATTATGGCTTAAGCCTTGGTTTGGATTCTAATTGTCGCCTCTTCCACTTGTGCTTGCAAAGCCTCTTCTTCCACCTCGATGTGGACTTCTTCCTCTTCCTCGGTAGTTTGATATTCCTTGACCTCTACCTTGACCAAAAGACATTTGTGTCTTAAATAAATGCTCCAATGAAGAGTTTGTTGCTCTATTGAGTCTGTTCTCATGAGACATTAGTGATGCATGAGGCTCATCCACTAAAAACTATGAGAGATCCGTTGTCTCTTCTATGGCCACAACTATGGCATCAAACCTCGAGGGCGGACTTCTTAAGAATTTATTAGCTATTCTCCTTTCTTCAAGTGTCTCTCCATGAGACCTGATTTGGGTAACCAACCTAATCGCATGTGTAAATAATGAGTCTATATTATCAGACTCTTTCATACAAATATTTTCAAAATCTCTTCTCAACATTTGAAGGTTTGTTGTCTTCACCTTTTCCATGTCTTGATAGGCTATCTGGAGGGTATCCCTTGCCTCCTTGGACTTCGTTGCTACTGCAAACCTTAGGAAAATACTCTCATGTACTGCTTTGAAAATATAGAAGAGGTATTTGAAGTCCTTCTTCTTATTATCTCTCAATAAATATCTTTCTTCTTAAGTCAAAGCATTGAGCGTTGTTGCATCTGTTGGTTCTTGGAAACCATTTTCCACCAGCTCCCAAATATCTTATGAAGAAAACATGGAATTCATTGTAATGGCCCAATAATAATAATTCTTCCCATTGAACTGTGGTAGTTGAGGATTATTCAAGCTTGTGCCTGCTGCTGCCATCTTGACTGTGTAAAAAAAACCTTCTCGCTGCTTGAGAATCCTTCTGAAAACAACCTTTCGACTTCTTAAGTAAAGATATTCTTCTTTCACTGAGAGCCTAGACCTGCTCTGATATCATGTTGAAAATTGAAATAAAAAAACAGAGGGATGTGTTCCCCCTTACAACACAAATAATGTAATATATGTGGAAATAAAAATTCACACACATAAAGAGCGATAATACACAGGACATAATTTTTTTTCCTTCATTCATTCATCTCTGTAAACAAATGAAATTACATTCTTATAATACAAAATGGCGGAGCCTGTAATTTTAATGCAATTCAATGCTAAACAGGACGGATAACCACTAAATCATCCTTCTGCTGCGAAAGCCTGATTCTTCACAAAACAACACACAAAACACATAATGTCGACTTGAAATGTTATAGATTTTAGCTACAAAACCACATCGCATCTGTGCCCTCATCGCAAATCACATTTCAGTGATTTTAACTTTTAACTGGGCGCATACGAAAAACTTAAGTTCTTGTGATTGCAATGTGCGATGGCACGATCACATCGCAACTTAAATATTTTAACTTGCGAACCCTATCCATTGAGCTTTGCGATATGCAATTGCGATCACATCGCAACTTAAATGAAATAACGTTCAGGTGCTAAAAAGGTAAGTTGGAAAATATGTGAAGTGCGAAATGCGAGCGGTAAAAGGTAAACAGTATATCACACAAAGTGCGAAAAGGTGAAAGGTAAGGAATAAGGTGATAACAAAGGTTTTCATGCAGTTTAGTAATGCAGTAAGGTTGAGGGTCCCACTAGATATCACATCGGAGGAAACTTAAGTTACGACGAAGTCTTAAGAGGTAAAGGTTAAAACTTGTGGGTTGCGATATGTGGGAAAAAGGTAAGTGAATGCAGTGGGTAAGGAAATAATGCAAAGTAAGGCTCGGGTACTCTTTTTTCTGATATTGCATGAAAACGCCTATGGATTTGAATCTTGAGCTTGTCCTTCCCTTCAATAAAAAAACAATGTAAGTGTGGGTTATTGCCAGTTTATTCATGGCTGTGGTTGGGAGTATTTCCAACACATTTGAGGTGACTATTGAGTATTGATCAATAAATAGTCATGGAAATATTACCCAATTCTTCCTCTCATTTGATAATGCTAACTACAATTCTTATCCTTTTGAGAAAATAACCACGAAAGAATCAGGGTGGAATAAAAGTGAGGATAATGCCATGAAACAATTTTCCGAATAAATAAAATGTGGAATGCCATGGTGAAAGATAGGCTCAACCTCTATCCAAAGGGTTTCAATATTAGATCATGTTTATACACCAATTATTTATTTGGTTTACTTGACTTTTGTAAGAAATTATAGAAAAATGTATGAATCTCTTACAAGGTGTTCTCATCATGAGGTTGTGATATGATCTTGGCCTTGTGCTTATCGTTTACAATGAATGCTCATTTCATTGTTAACTAATCTTGACTTAATCTAGTATACAGAGAGCATTATCAATGGAGATGATGGATTAAAGATCCTTAACAAAATCGAAATCGTTGGAAAAGGCGAGTTGTAGGATCCACCAATTTTTCAAGCTGATATATGTTTTAGGTTTAATATATAAGTTTAATATTAAACCTTAAGTTGTCAACTTGAAAAACATAGTTATCAAGTTGTAATAATATCCACATATTACATTCCATCGTAAGAAGCACCTATACTATAATTTAGTTTTTGTTATGTGTTGGCCAGGCTCGATTATGTTCAAATAAATTAAAGTAGATTATTTTGAAATTTAATTGATTTCAATTTTTCCAAGTTCCATTTGGTTTTATATTTTGGATGTTTGATATTGTATATTTTAGGTTTTCCAAAAAAATTGGTATTATCACTCACAAGTTTGATGAGAACATTAAGATTACTATTTGAAAAAGAAAAAGTAATTAGTCTTGTAGGCATGAAGAGTTGAGTTTAGTTAAGTTGAGTTAAGAGATCCAAGTCGAGTTTGAGTTAGTTGGATGTGACTTTTTCTGAAGTAGTTATCCATAGAAAGTTCAAGTTTAGTTAAAGTTTGCATGATGCCATATTGATCTAGGGTAAATTTTTGATACCCTTAACCAGGACCTTTTACTTGGGCTGATGAGTTAGAATTGCATTTAATTAAAGTGTTAAGGAACACAAATGAACAACTGCATGCTGTAAAGAAGAGGAAAATAACATGTCAATATCAAAAATCATAAGAAAATGTCATTTGATAATGGAGTTCATCCAGGAGGGACTACATCTCTGGGCCTCGGTGTCAAGATGGTGCAGGTCATTGCATTAAGATGTAAGGAGAGAAAATGTACATGGATGTGTTTCTCTAACATATAAGGAAATTTCCCGCACGCAGGAGCAGCTAGACCTCTCTACGAGATGTTCCACTATCGAAACTCTTATTCACAATAAGGAATCCTATCAGTATGACAATAACTCACCCATAAATACTATGAGTATCTTGCCAACATGGCATCAAAGGGATCTCAAACAACATATATGTGACAATGAGTATCCCACCAACATGGAATCATAGGGATCTCACACATAATAGAAATCCATGACAAAAAGTACATCAATAACAGAACAAGATTCCACAACTCATACATCAACAGGGATCTGTACAACACTATGCATCTCAGGGACAAAGAAGTACATGAAATCAACACATCATATACCTCATGCTGAAGATGACTGAAGAATGGGTTGCTGCACTGCTGGATCTGAAATCACCATCAGAATAGTGGCGTCTAAAGGTGTGAAATCGACTGCTCACTCGTTGAACACTGACACCTACAACTTCACTTCAAAAAGTGACCGAAAAATATAAAGCTCAAATGGAAAATCTGAACACACCATCAGATTCATGACGTCGAATAGTGCAAAATCGACAGTCCATTTTCTAAATTTTCAGAAAGTGAAGATCTGGGGCTAAAAGGAATCTTTTAGATTCCCCTATATTCCTCCATGATGTTGCTCCATAAGTGGACTGGAAATCTGCAACTCAAAAGGTGAATGTGACCTTGCCATTGTGTTCCATGCAAAAAAACTGTCAAAAATGACTATAAACTTGACTATATTCCGACATGGAGAAAAATTACCTCCTTGAAAAAATTTCAAGGCCCATGGTTCCGCTCCCTGTTTCTGGACCTGCTCATGGTTCCACCTGCATTGAAAAACGTGTATGCCTCAAACTGCGTGATATTCTTGCAATAAAATATGATAAACCTTGATCTGCGTGTGCACTTTCCTCCATCAGTTGGGCGCACTTTGAATTGCAGGTTTAAATAATATCTAATGGGCGGAATTACCAACACAAAGGTCATTGGCCTAGTGGTAAAAATTGGAATGTGATTGAGGAGGGGCCGGGGCATCAAAACCCGCCCCTCCCAACATAGCACAGAAACACTTTTTAAAAAAGGCATATTTTTGTTTTTATAAACCATGAAAACTGTTTTAAAACCCCTGCGCCATTTTAAATAAGCAAAGAGGCATATTTGGGGGGGCGGGTGGGCGGGTGGGGAGGGGACGCCCCCATAACTTTGCCGGTTCCATACTCAAACGTGGCATGGAATGGACGGTTAGGTTGGGCAGTGGGGTTGACAACCCTCGCCCACCCATGTACGTATATTTTTGCGTGCAATGTGGCATGGTTTTTGGGCGTCGTTGTTTATGTTGGCCAGTGGGTCCACCGGGTGGGTTCGATTCCCATCGTCGACCTATTTTGTCAATACATGTTATGTTCTGTAGAAATTAACCGGGGGTGGCAGTGGTGGCCTGCCACCCAAATATATATATATATATATATATATATATATATATATATATATATATATATATATATATATATATATATATATTAATTTGAAACAAATAGACATTTTTGAAAATTCGAATTTTTGGTCGTAGGAGTGCCTTTAAACAAGCCACAATTTCGCCCAGGATTTGGTCAAAACTAGCCAGAATCCAGTGGTCAGGTTTCATCCAAATTGTGTCTCCCTTAACCTACCAATTCATCCAATTCAACCCGAAACTTTGACCACTTCTAACTTCTCCATACAGACTCGGAATTGAGTTTTGCCTGTTCTGTTGGAATCAGAAAGAGGATATGTTCAACCTGAACCTAGTTCAAAAGAAATACAAGAAATTTGATTTTTAAGCTCTCTTTGTCTTGTGTGTGTGTCTCTGGAGCCACCTGGATCAATCCTCCCCACTAAGTAGCTTTTGGTCCTCCAAAAGCATCAACAAGAATTTGCATTGTTGCGTGCTATGTCTACACCACAAGCGTCGTGAAAAGATCACCCTTCCATCTCCTTCACCTTTGTCCTTCACAACCTTAAGCGATGAACTTACACATGAACCTTCTTCAAACCTGTAGTACAATCCCCTGCAAATTACATGCTCAAATTTACCAATCTATGACCCAAATATTCCCATACTTGCCACAAGTTTATAACATGTACTCGGAGGTCAAGTTTACATCAAATGGAAATCAAACCTCAGCTATCATTACAAGAAAAGACATCATTGTTGCATTTTGAAGTGATGGAAAACACATCATCACTTTTACATGAAAGCAATGTATTACACGACACATAAAATAAGGCCAAAATATCATCATTGCTTAAACAAGTGACGAAAAAACACATCATCACTTTTACAGTGTAACATGCAACAAATGATTTACAAAAATAAGTTCATGACAAGTTAACACTTCTAGAAAAACAATCTAGAAAAACAATCTCTCACTTATCAAAGTGAATGGTTCATCTCCCTATGGGAGATTTTCTTGTCGATCAGCTCTTTCGACTGGTTCATGCACGAGCGCTTTGTCTTTAAGGGGTTGCTCTAGATGGAGTCTCCAACATGTGGCTCTTTGATGGCCATTTCGATCTCAATGAGTGAGAAAGGTCTTTCTCCTCC
This sequence comes from Pinus albicaulis, assembly GCA_034641835.2. Classification (NCBI taxonomy): domain Eukaryota; kingdom Viridiplantae; phylum Streptophyta; class Pinopsida; order Pinales; family Pinaceae; genus Pinus; species Pinus albicaulis. The sequence continues at coordinate 641,041,223 of CM076570.1, forward strand.
AAACCTGCTTAATTGATTTATTTTCCTGCTGGGGACAATGATTTCCATGCCTCATCCTCCTTTGTGCGGCCATCCTTTTCCAACAATTAGAAAATACATGGTTACGCAAACCACAAAAATGACATGTTTTTCGATGCCCTAATTTACGACCATGGTTATCAACATTCTTATAATCAAAATGCACTCTAGAATAATGAGACTCGTTATACTTTCTCTAGTGGTCTCTGGTGCAATCATGATCATGAGAGCTCACCTCAACTCTTTTAGTACAACATGCATTAACATGGGACGATGGCGAGGTGTCCCCATCATTCTTCTTCCCTGGAGATTTCATCAATATATGTTTTCCCTTGATGTCCTTCAAACATCCTTCTTCAATGCACCCCAAACCTGCATAGCGAGGTCATTGTACAACCTCCAATGGTTGGGTTATGCCTTAGCCACGAATGCCAAGCCCTCCTCCTTTGTACCCCATCATTGTGAGGAGTCTCATGCCAGTTCTTGTGAAGGGTATCTCCACACTTCCAACTGAAATGATATCATGTGAAGAAACTAAAGAAAAATCACCATTGTTTACCGTAGATGTCGATTTTTACATAGGTAAAAAAGGCTTCTCTAAGCCTTCATTATGCTTCGCTTCCTCCAAGGCTTCTTTCGTGGCTTGTAGCTGAAGCTGCAATTGATGCTTCTCCTCCTTCTCTTCCTGCAAGAGTGCCTTCAATGCATCATGATCTACTTGAAGAATTTCATTGTTGTGATTCAATTCATCCCACACCTTTTTCGTGCCTTGCAACTGAATCTGCAATCAATGTTTATCCTTCTTGTCTTCCTGTAGGAGTTTCTTTAATTTGGCGTTCTCAGGTGCTTTTCTTTCATAAGCCTCATACAACATGTTCGCTTTCTCAGACACCCTGAGCATGGTCTCGTACATTTCCTTCACATTCTCCATGGCTCAACTCAATGAACGTTCAACAGTTCACGCCTGCAATCTAATCAACAAGAAGACCTACTCTGATACCACTTGATCCAGGGAAAATTTTTGATACCCTTAAACAAGACCTTTTACTTGGGCTGATGAGTTAGAATTGCATTTAATTAAAGCATTAATGAACATAAATGAACAGCTACATGTTGTAAAGAAGAGGAATATAACATGTCAAGATCAACAATCATAAGAACATGTTATTTGATAATGGAGTTTGTCCAGGAGGGACTACATCTTTGAGCATCGGTGTCAAGATGGTTTAGGCCGCTACATTAAGTGTTGTAAGTAGATAATATGTACATGGATGTGTTTCTCTGAAATAAAAGGAAAATTCCCTCACGCAGGAGCGGTTAGACCTCTTTATGCGATATTCCACTACCGGAACTCTCATTCACAAGAAGGACTTCTATCAGTATGACAATAACTCACCCATAAATACTATGAGTATCCCGCCAACATGGCATCAAAGGGATCTAAAACAACATATATGTGACAATGAGTATCCCGCCAACATGGCATCAAAGGGATCTTAGACATAATACAAATCCATGATAGAAATTACATCAATAACAAAACAAGATCCCACAACTCATACATCAACAGGGATCTATACAGCACTATGCATTTCAGGGACAAATAAGTACATGAAATCAACACATCATATACCTCACGCTGAAGATGACTGAAGAATAGGTTGTTGCGCTGCTGGATCTGAAATCACCATCACAATCGTGGTGCCAAAAGGTGTGAAATTGATTGCTCACTCGTTGAAAGCTGACACCTGCAACTTCACTTCAAAAAGTGACTGAATATAAAGCTTAGATGAAAATCTAAACACACCATTAGATTCGTGACATCGAATAGTGAAAAATCGACTGTCCATTTTCTAAATTTTGAGAAAGTGAAGATCTGTGGCTAAAATGAATCATTTATATTCCCCCTAGATTCCTCCATGATGCTGCTCCATGGGTGGATTGGAAATCTGCAACTCAAAAGGCGAATCTGACCTCACCATTGTGTCCCCTGCGAAAACCATGAAAAATGACTGTAAACTTGACTATATTCCGACATGGAGAAAAATTACCTCCTCGGGAAAATTTCAAGGCTGATGGCTCCACTCCATGATGTTTCTGGGCCTGCTCATGGTTCCACTTGCATCAAAAAATGTGCCCGCCTCAAACTGTGTGTTGTTGTTGCAATAATATATGATAAACCTCGATATGCATGCACACTCTCCTCCATGGCCTGGGTGCACTTTGAATTGCAGGTTTAAATAATATATCATGGGTGGAATTACCAACACAAAGGTCATTGGCCTAGTGGTAAAAATTGGAATGTGGTTAAGGAGGGGTCGGGGGGTCAAAGCCCACCCCTCCCAACATAGGAAGCAAACAATTTTAAAAAAGGCGTATTTTTGTTTTAATAAACCATGATTTTTTTTTTAAAACTCCATGCCATTTTAAATAAGCAAAGAGGTACATTTGGGGGCGGGTCGGGCCCGCATTGGGCGACCCACCCCCATAACTCCATCGGTTCTGTAGTCAAATGTGTCGTGGAATGGAGGGTTGGGTTGGGAAGTGGGGTTGACAACCCCCGCCCACCCATGTACGTATATGTTTGCGTGCAATGTGGCGTGGGTTTTGGGCGTTTTTGTTTATGTCGGTGTCAGTGAACCAACTGGCGAGTCCGACGGGTGGGTTCAATTCCCCTTGCTGGCCTATTTATCAATACATGTTATGTTCCGTCAACATTGGCCAGGGATGGAAGGGTTGGTGGGCACCACCCAAAAATATATTTTTTTGTTTTAATTTGAAACAAATAGACAGTTTTGAAAATTTGATTTTTTGGTCATAGGAGTGCTTTTAAACAAGCCACAATTTCACCTTATATTTGGTTGGAACTTTCTGGAATCCGATGGTCAGGTTTTTTCCAAACCTGCCAAGTCATCCAAGTCAACCCAAAACTTTGACCGCTTCTAACTTCTCTATACTGACTCAGAATTGAGTGCCACCTGTGCCATTGGAATTAGAAAGACAAGGTCTTCAACTTGAACCTAGTTCGAGAGAAATCCGAGCTCTTTTATTTTTGAGCTCTCTTTGTCATGTGTGTGTCTCTGAAGCCACATGGATCACATATTTAGTAAGTATGGTGTCTATATACAAGTTTTTAGGTCATTGTAATGCTTGAAATCCGAGAAGCCAAGAAAAAATACCAACTCAATACTTGTGTATAAGAGAAATATTAATGAAACTAATAAATTTTGTATAACAACTTGTATTTGTATGTTATCTCTGACCTTTAAAAGAGACTAGCTCGAGACTAACCCCAACTCGATACTTGTGTATAAAAAAAATATTAATAAATATAATAAATTTTATATGACAACAATTTGTATCTGTATGTTTGTCAAATTTCAAAATTTAAAGATCCACAATTGAAGGGAGGTGAGAAACGTGAAAAGCCATTATTTTATAAAGATAAGAAGGCCATAATAAAAATCATTGAAGAAGATCGGCACAAGCACAAATGGTGTGACAATTTCATGTAAAAATGCAACCCTCCACAAAAAAAGAAAAGTGCAACAATATGGGAAAACATTTACCTATTGGAAGGTGTCTTAACTTATTTAAGTAATAAATCAAATGAAAAGCGTGCAACTAGCCACAAGTCAAAGGTTAAAAATGTTTCAAAGGTTTTTGTTTTCTTATGTGTTCAAAGTCGAAGTGGGAAAAGTTTAAGGGTGTGAAATATTTTATTAGAAATGAGATTTTATGAAGTGTGAAGGAGTTTATATATATATATATATATATATATATATATATATATATATATATTTTTATTTTATTTTTTATTTTTTTTTTTTCTTCTTCTCGTGAGGTTTAGTTTATTAAAGATATATTTTTTAGGTTGGAGATTTCAAGAATTATCAAAGTTTTTTTTTCCAGATTTATCAAATTTTATTTAATTATATTAAAAAAGTGTAGGATATGCAATGATATGACAACATTTGAAAATGTGTATGAAGGTTTATAAATATTTTATTAAAAGAGAATTAAAAAAGGGTTTGATTGGAAAGAGAGTTTAGGGCCTTGAAAAGGTGAGGTGGTCCATAATTCTTTTTTGTTTTGTCAAGAATGACAGTCTTTTGGGTTCAGAAAAATCCAGTGAAGATTATGTCTTACAGGGGCGCATATTGAAAACCATATCTTTTTCAAGGGCGATATGGAAAGAAACCACATGTAATAAGGATAGAAGACAAAATATAGAATAAATACAATAGCTATGGAATGTAAAGAAAGATTGAAACCACATAAAGGAAATAAAAAGAAATACCTGGAGCTCAAAGGGGTTCTTGACACAACAAAGAAATATAAAAGAGAAGAAGATGAAGTAGAATAAGTCAAGTATGCATGGATCGAGATGGATCTACAAAATCTGAAAAAAAAATTATTTGTAAAAATTTTGATTTTGGGTTGTCGAAATGAAAAAAAAAAAATAGATGTAAAGAGTTAATTGAGTATCGATCTAATAACCCATATGATGAAGTATGTGATGCTTTAGTATTGGATATTATAAAACATGCATTGAATGCGAAATTCTTTTACAAGGAAGTAAAAGTTACATCTTCCTAGAAAGCATTAAAAATTATGGAAGTAGAATTTGGTACAAAGGAAAGTGACATGCAAGAGAAAATTGTGTCATAATCTATTAAATAATCAATAGAGAATTCAGTTGCATATGTGAGATTATATGAGTAAGGCTCTGAGAGGACAACAAAGCTTTGAGAATCACACTCAAAAGTGGATGATGGTCACAAAGACTTTAAAAGTGAAACCCCTTATGTAGGCATGTATATGGATGAATAACATTTAACAAAGATTACATAGAGATAAGTTGAAGCCTACGTGTGTGAAGTAGAGCAAGAGCATATAGGTGTTCAAGAAATCCATTGTAACATGCATTGTGAATATGATTGTGAATTCCACTATGGCAAGACACATGTTGTTGATAACTACAAAGTGAATTTTGAATTGGTGAATCCAACAATAGACCTAGTTGATGATGACCTCTTTACATCAGAGCTTGAGACACATGTTTGATAATGACAAAGTTATTTTCATATGAAGTAATGGGTTGTGGAGATAAGAGTGCATCTCTTGTGAATTCAATGCTAGCTAATGAATTTGGTGAAGTTGAAATTGTCAATGAGCACATGTGTGCACGAATATCCCACCATAAAGTGGATGAAGGTTATGTTAATGACATTTTTGGTGTATTTTTTGAAACATGCATTGATTGTGGAAATATGGAAAGTAATATGTTTGATGAAGAATTGAAGGTTGAAGATGCCATTACAACAACAAGTTATGAAGGAAAACTTGAAATTTCTCATGAAGCAGACTATGATCTAGTAGTAGTCGATGATCAAGAAGAGGACACAGTGATTCAAGTGTTTTTTTTTTTATGAGAATATCCACTAACTACATAATAGTGGAAGATAGTCTCAATGCAGTCGAAGAGGCATCGAAGGAAGAGGAAGAGAAAAAATATCTCACAACAAAGCATAATGAATATGTTTTTAACATTGATTTTGAGTGTGCAGGTAAACATGATAACGACCCATCTAAAAGATAAGATGAAGAAAAAGATGAAATAAATGACATGGAAGTTTATGAAGACAAAGAAGAAAACATTGAAACATTCTTTGAGAAATGTAGTCATGAAGAGATCCAATTTTTCTATCAAGAAATATGGTAGATGAAGGTCTAGAATATGAAGTGCAAGAAGCAGAGCTAAGTTCATAGTTTGAAGATGAAGAGTTGTGGCAGTAGTCCATGAGTGAACACATGTTTGAATATGAATATGTAGAAGACAGGCTCAGAAAGCCTAAATTATTTTTCAAAACAAATACAATTATTTTTTAAAATGTCACAATATTTAGCTGATTTGACTTTTTTTTAAATATATTGATCAACTAGATAAAATATTAAGATTCTTTCATATATATCCTAATGATGGGTTGTGATACTTAGCCTAAAACGTAAATATAATATTGTTTTTACCATGAAGGAATCCAAACATTGTCTAATGAAAAACTACGAGAACACAAGAAGATTAATCTTATCCCTGCATGGTATGGATAAGCTCAATGAGATTAGATGTTTTGAGAAGAAACAAGTTAAAATTTCACAATGTTTAGTTGGTTTGATTTTTTAAAAAATATATTTCTTAGCTATAAAATATTAAGATTCTTACGTAGATCTCCTCATGATGGGTTGTGATACTTAGTTCGAAATGTCAATCTAAAAAAAAAGTACCACGTAGGAATCCAAACACTCTCCAATGAAAACCTCTGAAAACAAAAGAACATTAATATTATCCCTGCGTGGTAGGGATAAACTCAACGAGATTAGATTCTTTGAGAAGAAACAGGTTAAAATATCAAAATATTTAGCTAATTTTACTTCTTTTTTTAAATTGTATTGATTAGCTAAATAAAATATTAATATTCATCTATAGATCTCCCGATGATGGGTTGTGATACTTAGCCCAAAACCTCGATATAATTTTTTCTTACCACACAAGAATTCAAACACTCTCCAATGAAAACTTGCGAGAATACAAAAACATTAATCTTATCCCTACATTCTAGAGATAAGCTCAATGAGATTAGATTCTTTACAAAGAAATGGGTTAAAGTGTCACAATATTTAGCTGATTTGACATTTTTTAAAATTTATATTGATTAGCGAAATAAAACATTATGATTATTTTGTAGATCTCCTAATGATGGATTGTGATACTTGGCCCAAAACATCAATATAATTCTTTTTACCATGCAGGAATCCAAACACTCTCCAATGAAAATCTAAGAGAACACAAAAAAATTAATCTTATCCATCCATGGTAGGGATAAGCCCAATGAGATTAGATTCTTTGAGAAGAAATGTGTTAAAATGTCACAATATTTAGTTGATTTGAATTTTTTTATAAATTATATTGATCAACTAAATAAAATATTAAGATTATTTTGTAGATCTCCTCATGATGGGTTGTGATACTTAACGCTAAACGTCAATATAATTTGTTTTTACCAAACAGGAATAAAAAAAATGTTCAATGAAAACATGTGAGAAAAAAAGAACATTAATTGTATCCCTGCATGGTAGGGATAATCTCAATGAGATAAGATGCTTTCAGAAGAAGCAGGTTAAAATGTTACAATATTTAGTTGATTTGACTTTTTCTAAAAATTATATATAATAACTAAATAAAAGATTAAAATTCTTCCATAATTCTTCTAATGATGGGTTGTGATACTTAGCCTGAAACATCGATATCATTTTTGTTTATTGAACAAGAACCGAAACACTTTCCAAAAATAATAGAATTCAAAGAAAAATTGCAGTAGTAGCAAGTGAAGAAATATGGACCCTACAAAAAGTAAGTGCAATAGAGAATGAAGCGGTTTCGTGGGTATAGAATCAGGAAAAATGAAAAAGAAAATCTAGCATTGTAAAAAAAATTGAGTTATTTTTTTATTATAAGCCTAGTTCAGACTTAGACCAACACGCATGTTTAAGTTAGGTTGTGTCATGATTAAGTTAAGGTTAAGTCAGGCAGTCGTACTTAATGGGGAGTATTAGAAATAGTAATTAATCCCATATGCATGTAATGCATGAAGTGAAGAGTTGACTGGAGTTGAGTTAAGAGAACCAATTTGAGTTTGAATTAGTTCATTGTGAGTTTGCATGAAGTAGTTATGTAGAGAAAAATCAATTCTAGTTAGAGTTTGCATGATTCTATATTTAGTAAGTTTGGTGTTTATATACCCGTGGTTGGGTCATTGTAATGTGTGAACGCTGAGAAGCAAAGAAGAGAGAAAAGTGATGGCTTGGTAGTTGTGTATGAGAGAAATATGAACAAATTGAATATTTTTTTGTATATCAACAACTTTTGTTTATATTTTTATCTTTGCCTCCAACCTTCAATTACCACTTACCAGTTTAATGGGAACAATTAGGGATCATGCATTAATTTAATTGGATAAAATTTAAATAATTAAAATGAAAAATAACTTGATAATTAAAAACAAAAATCCCTTCTTGAGATTATAATGGTATGCGTTGAAAGCTGATATTCAAATCAAAATCCATCAACAACTATGTCTGTGAAAAAATCTCTTGGAAATTGCTTACACGCGGTTCTTAATTGAAATATTATGTGCATAAATCACTCAAAAATTCTTTATAAGAAATTATTTATATGTATTAACATTATTAAGTTCATACATTATTTTTTTTATCACTGTATTCCATTGATGTAACACCCTCTTCCCACATCTACCCAAGTAACCATCCAACCAGGGTAAACATGCGACGAGAGGATACTAATATGAGATTCAACCTCCTAGATGACTTTAAGGAAGTGGAACCAAGAGAAACTTGACAAACAAACCTTACAAAACATCAACAACACCTCCAGGAGGTAATCCAACCTCCCAGACCCATGAACCCTAAGGGGGAGATGATTTTTTACCCTTTTGAGCCTTAGCCATGCACATGTAAGGGAAAGGGAGCATCTAGAAGCCTACAACCATGGGAATGCCAATGCAAGGTCGTGGCCACGGCCCCAAAAAGTCAATTTTGTGCGTGCAACTTTGGGATTTGTGCCACCTTTTTAGCCTAGAGCCTAGGTCACTGCCCATAACTTCATGAAATTGTAGGAAATGATAAGTACCATTAAAATAAAGGTGCAAAAGGAATCACATCATCAAGAACTCATCTTTACCCACCCCGTCCATGACAGGAATTTCGTCAAACATGTCACAAGAATTGCATCTGCATGTATAAACGAGAGATTTGAACATGGGGATTTCTTACGTAACTGAGAATAGCTAAGAAGAATTTCTCCCCTACATGATAAGCTAAAATACACTATATTGTACCATAGAAACATTGTGTATGATTTACAGGTAAAAACATGGGCATATCCATACATCATCATTGATTGAATACATTCTTATAGCCAACATAATAAGAACAGAAACACAATGGATATAACAACAATAAAATCCATACATAAGCTAGTACATTTGCATACCGAATACCAGAGGAATTAGCTCTTCATTATTGAATGTAAAAACCAACTAGAGATGGGACTTCCACGTTCCACCCGACCATAGTTTGGTTAAGCCAAGTCTCACTTTAGCCAAACACCCACATACCATACTTCAACCATGAATGTGGGATCTCACCAAACCCATCAAACACATTCAATCCAGGGTTTCCAGAGGCCAAACCACTTCAAACCTCAACTATTGACTCCACCTCATGGTCGGACATCACAACTATCATGGATTGGTCTCTATCCAAGCTATTGTAAGGCTCCAAAGTGTTTGTTCCAACCAAGGCTTCCAAGAGTAGTAACTCAACCCCAAATGTTACAGGGCTTCGAGAACTAGTACCTCAACCCACCAAGGGCTTACAAAGCATTTTTCCAACCAAGGCTTTCAGGACTAGTAACTCAACCCACAATTGTTCGTCAGGCTTCCAGAGCATTTGTCCAACTTAGGCTTCCAGGAACTAATAACTCAAACAACAACTAAATGAATCATGAGAACCAACTAGAAAACAATCAATGGAAATAAACCCACAATACCATGGTTGTGAGATAAATGGAAAGGCTAGGAAAATCCATAGGCATACCCATGCATGCCAAAACTAGTGAGAAAAACATACATGCAACTTGGTACCTGCAATCAAATCCCATTGTAGTTGCTGATATCGATGTCCACCTATGATTTCATGCTCTTCCTTTGCCTTCTTGCTCCAAATCACCAAGTATCCACACTCTCCAAGAGTGCCCCAAGAAAACTTTGAGTATATGAGAGAGAGAGAGAGACAGAATAATGAGAGAGCTCCAAAAATTCACTTATAAAAGGCACTAACTGAGCCTTAGAATATTTTTTATAGAAGATGCCTCTATTTTCTTCATTTTCCACTGTTCTCCTTCATTTTCCTCCTCACATGAAACCTGTGACCTTTTACCTCCGTTTTCTCCTAATTTCCTTTATTTTCATAAATAAATTTTCCAAAAATACCTTTTTCCTTTGTAATGCCTTAGCCATATCCTTTTCTAATTTCCTTAGCCATAATAAACCATGTGAACACCCGCACTAGGATTTTTTTCCCAACATTTAGCTTGGAATAGTGTCCCAAAAATCGTGGTTATATTTTAAGATTATTACATGAAATTTTCACCAAGGCTGCTACAGAACCCTCCCCCTTGGGGGACACCATCCTTGGTGTTCAATCACACATATACTTCAACAAACCCGCTAAAAAAAAAACATACTTACCTTGGAGCTTTATAACGTAGCTCGATGTAGTATTTACAATGATCACCCTACTGAAAGCATACCAACATGACATCACAACAATCATGACAACTATAATGACATGAAACCATACCGCTTATTGGAGCTTTATAACATATCTCATGGTGGTATCTACATCCATATAAATATGTACATATGTCCAACCATGACATCAAAAATATACCCAAGAATTACCAAAACATATGGTAAAGAAAAACAAACATCACCCCAAAACTACTTTGCCTCTACTGGAAAACAAGGAAGGATACCTGGCCCGCATTTAATCCGTAATCTCCCATGTAGCTTCATCGAGCCCAAAGTGCTTCCATTGCACTTTAACTTTCTCTATTGCTCTATTCCGAAGAACGAGTGTATTTTTCTGGAAAATAGAGTGTGGTTCCAACTCAAACTATCCTTCTTTCTCCACTTGCAATACATACCTGTCAATAACATGATCAATGTGTTTAACATATTTCTTGAGAAACAATGTATGAAAAACACCATAGAATTTCACTGTGTAAGGCAGTGAAAGTTGATAGGCCATCAGTCGGATCCTCTCAATGATACTGAAGGGTCCACACAAACATGGTTTTAGCTTGGGACACGATCCAATCCATAAGGATCTCTTGTTGGGATTGATACGCAAGTAAACCTGATCCCCAACCTAGAACTACTTGAAAAACTTCTTCCTGTCTTCATAACTCTTCTACTTATCCTACACTGCTTTCAAGTTTTGCTTGATCAACTGCATTTCCTGTTCCATTTCTACCAACATATCTGGTCCAATTAGTACCATGTTAACTGGATCACTCCAACTGACAAGAGTGTTGCAACTATGCCCATACAATGCCTCAAATGGACTCTTCCTCAATGAATCTTGATACCCATTGTTGTAGGCGAACTCTACCAATGGAAGATACTCTTCCCAATTGCTTTGTTGATGCATCACATACATCCTCAACATATCCTCAAATATCCTATTGACCCTCTAAGTATTTCCATCTATCTACGGATGATAAGTTGTGTCGAAGGAAGCCTCGGTGCCCAAACTTGCAAACAACTCCTTCCAAAACTTGGAAGTAAACTTTTCATCCCTGTCAGACACAATATTCTTCAGAACACCATGCAATTTGACTATGTCTTTGATAAAAAACTGTGCTACATCACTATCTGAGTATGTAGTCTTCACTGGAATGAAATTCAAAACCTTTGTGAACGTGCCCACGACAACCATGATGGAATCATGTTTTCTAAGTTTCTTGGGAAAACCTGTAATGAAATCCATGGAAATGAGCTCCCATTTCCACTTTAGAAACAAAATCAGTTGTAGTAGCCCACCTGGATGCTTACACTTTGCCTTAACCATATGAAAATCCAAAAATATGGCTACAAACTCTCCCACATCCCTCGTCAGATTCAATCAATAGTAGAATCTCTTCACTGCAGTCAAAGTATTATGGTACCCTAGGTAACCCGAATATGGTTCTACATGAAAATCCCTCAAGATAACCTTCTTGAGATCACTATTGTCCGGTACATATATCCTATCTCTAAATATAATCAATCCATCTACTATCAGAGGATAGTCCAAATCTTTTATGCTTGCACATGTACATGTACCTACAACTGTACCTATAATTTTACTTCCACATGTACCTATACCTGTACCAAGACATGTACCTATAACAACACCTGCACGTGTACCAACACTTGTACCTATACTTTGCTGCAATCTGTGCACAATATCCATATACATGTGCTCCATATGACTTGCCTGCAAGATCCTATTCTCTAAGTCTATCCAATAGGAGCTCATAGCTACTATGTGATTTACCTATACCTTCCTCCTAAGGGCATCTGCGACCATGTTTTCCTTTCCCATGATTTACCAATTTTGGATTAAAAAAGTAAAATTTGGGGTCTAAAATGGGCCTCCTAAGGAAATTATAAAATAATAGTGGAAATAATAGAATAAAATTTTATTACATCATCAAATTTTAGAGGGAAAAAGCAAAAACTATTTTTTCAACTCGTATTTTCAAATCACGTTTTTTCATGTATTTGTCATTTTTTGTGTGTAGCAGGGTCCATAAAAAGTATGAAACATCGCTACGCTTTGGATGAGGAATTAAATTTTGCATCCAACGAGTATTCACACTCGAAATTTGAGTAAACCCTTAGGGAGATAAGTTAAAACTACGAGTTAAAAATGTAGTTTTATTATTTTATTATTTTTTAATATTTTTGCCATTTTACCCCAAAATTGGTGAATCATCCCCCATGGTTGAAATCATCACCTTGAATCCTATTGGTTATTATAAAGTTTATTTTGGTTGTACATTTTTCTTAGGAGACCCATTTTAAACCTCAAAATTCCCCTAATGAAATATCTACATCCTCATCTTCCTTACCTTTTTCACTGGATATATGAACTACAAATAGTACACACCCTTTCCTACGGTTGCACTTGCCCTACATGGTTGTCACCATCCTAATTGATGTGGTTGTCTTCTTCCCCTGCAAGACTCTTTATTCCCCATTTTCATTCAAGCATTCAATAGATTTGTCATAGAATCCTACCTTGTTGTTATGAAAATATAACCAATCCATACCCAATAGAATATTGTATGATCCCAAAGTAAATATGTTCAAGTGTGTTGTTGTAGAAATACCATTTAGCTAGAATTCACAAGTTCTTATCCAATGGTGAACTATTTTCTTCGTACTTGTGGTCAGCTACACTAACCAAGATTTTGCATGCATTTCCTTACTCAAACCACACTTATCCACCAAGTCGGAATTAATATAAATGTAGTTAGATCCAGGGTTAATCAAAATATAAACATCTTAATTACAAATTTTACTGTCCATATGTATGATAGAAACCTGATGATCTCCCTGCATGTTATCCAGAGCTGCATAAATACGAGGAATGTTATGGCCAACATATCCCACTATCTGTGCCTCATGTGCACTGTAGATATGTGTCCTACCACCCTGATGTTGTGGGCAATCCCTCCTACGATGATTCGTTCCGCAAGTCCAACATTGTATAAGCTTCCAACATTCATCCTTATTCTTCTCCTCATATCGAACTATTGTCCTCCACCCAATGTGCTAAATTTATTAGGTGGGGCAACATTCTCCTTGTCACCTGCATCCTGGGGCCTTACTCGCTTTATCCCATTTTCCTTTATTCTTATCATTACCTTTCGATTCTAGTTTTACCTCTGATCTATGCTTTGATTGCTCATAATAATTTTTGAGTTTCTGGATGGCCTCCTTCAATGATCTAGGGTCATTTATAATATTCCCAATTAGCAGGAGCTAATTGGTAATATTAATTTTGGCCATTTTTTCTTTTCTAATGTTAATTCAGTTAATAAAGTGAGTGATGAGACACATAGCTTACACTTAGGAAATAATTATTCCCTAAAGTCACTTGAGCACATATTTACTTGACAACATGGGGCCCATGAGGGTGAAGTGGAAGTGTGAGGGAAGAGGTAGTGTGGGCAATGTGGGCCCATGACAACGTAGTGAGAGAGGGATAGTGTGGGCCAAGAGGGGCATCGTAGTTTGGTGGGGCCCAAATGAGAGCAAGGCTCTCAAAGCATAAAAAGGGGAAGAGGCTCCTCATTCTATCATTCTATTATGCATCTTTGATTTATGTCTTTTGACATTGAGCACGCTTTTGATGTTGAGCGAAGTCTGCAAGTTTTGTTCAGCACACTGGGTTTCTTCGAGCGGAGATCCCAACCTCAACCCCTAGAGAATTCGAGTGCTTTCTCGAATGAGGAGTTATATCCATCATTTTGTGGGAAGGATCCATAACATCTTCAACCAGGATCACGTAGTTTCTTGGACAATGCAGTCTCTTGGAGGGATCACGCACTCTGTGGTAGAGGCAGTTCCGGGAGTGAGGAGATATCAGGGATTTCATCTCGAGGTTAGTGTGGAGGGACCAACCCTTCACTATTCATCATTTTGATATAGGACGAGGCTATCATTTGCAGAGTATCATTCAAGGCTAGCCTATTTCACAGGGATAACGTTATTTCCCAAGGGAGGTTAGATTCCGAGGTTAGCCATTCTGGGATTGCTTTCAAGGATTTTATGGGTTATCAGAGGAGAGTTCATTTCTAGAGTTTCACATTTTTCTGAGGAGGGGAACAACCCCAAAGATCAATTCCATTCCAGTAGTAGTAGTGGTCTGGTAGCAACAGTAACAACATTTGGGAGATTACGCAGTCCTTGACAGAGCAGCGATTCATTGAGAATTTCTGAGTGTATTTCTAACTTTTCTTGTTCAAGCCAAGGTGCCATCATTCTAATCACCTTTGTACTCATTGTTATCTTTTAGTTATATAATAAAATGGCTCAACATTTCTCCATATTTGCATTATTTGTGTGATGTCTCTCTATTTCTTGTAGATGCTTGTTTATGTTGCTTTGTATTGTTGTTTACTTCTATTTGAAATATTACAATGGTATCATAGCTCATAGACTTTGCTAAGCCTATGGAGAAGATTAGTCTATGACATGAGAAATAAAAACATATATCACTTACTGGGGAAGCAAGTAAAAGGACCAAGAGCAGAGGCTTGAGGACACTTTTGGAGAGGGAGACTGCATTCCAGTAGTGGACGCAGAGGAGGAAGAACTAATGGTAAGAGGAGAAAGATGAAAGGAGGGATTTCAGGAAACTCCTCCTAAAGTTTATGGAGGAGATATCGAGGAGGATCGAAGAGATGGGGAAGAAGTTTATGGCAGACCAGAGACAACATGAAACCCCAAGGGGTTTTCACTTCGGAGAAGGGTTTGACACTTCCCACGATTTGTAGGAGCAGCTCACAGTGTAGCAAGTTGTGTCACTTACTCCCCCACATTCCACGATGCCCACATTTCTGGCTACAGGCACCGGAATGGGAGCACCTCAAGAGCCGGATCCAGTTCATATGTGGGATTATTTTTTTGAGTATCAATCTTATGGGCGAGAGTTTGGTGAAGCTCTCACTTTCCATGATTTTGTTAAGCTCAAGAAAGACAACTGAGCCCGTAAGCAGAACAGAGGGGGTAGATACACACAGGATGGTAATGTACAACGTACAGTGGGCATGTTTTTCTTACCAAAATTTCATGGGTCCTCAAAATGTTCGGCAAAGGCTTCGGTGGAGAAGTTGGATATTTATTTCCAGCTCAATCAGATGGCAGAGGGAGAGGCCATCAAGGTGGCAACACTAAGCCTTGAGGGAGAGGCCCACGATTGGTGGTTCCACAATATGAACACACTAGGTCACTCAGCAGTGACAGCGTATGAAAAGTTTACATGGAGACTGGTAGAGCGGTTTGACCAGAGGGATTCGGAAGAGCACTTTGTTGAGCTGATCAAGCTCAAGCAGACTGGGAACTCAGAAACCTACATTTCCGAGTTCTTGATGGTTTTGGTGATGGTGCCCGAATTTTCCTCAACTAGGATGATCTACATGTTTATTGATGGGTGGTAGAACCTTTACGTGGATTAGTCAGATCCACGAGGCCTGCTACACTTCAGGATGCGGTTGGGAGGACCAGGGATTTGTAGGATGCTCTACCTAGGACCAGAGCTCCTTTCCCCCAGATACTAACATTTCAGCCAAAGGGAAAGGACATGAGGGTTCCACCTCCAAGGGGGAACCAAGGCCTGAGTCCTTTGGATGATAATACCTAGAGAGATTTGAGACGAAGGAAGCTATTATTCACATGCCAGGAGCCATGGGCCTTAGGACATTGATGTGTTGCAAGGAAGGAACACTACATAGAGGTCTTCTCCGATAGTGACGGCTAAGAAGATGCATATGAGTTAGAGGAAGGAGGAAGCGCTATAGTTTAGAGAGGGGATCATCCACCACCTCCACCCCCAGGTGTAAGAGGGGCAGCGTTTGCACCTACTGGGGAGTCCTTGCTTCTTTACGAGGGGTTCCCAAGTATTTGACATTGCATGTCCGGGGCACTATGCAGGGACAAATTTTTTCAGTGCTAGTTGACAATGGGGAAACCCAAAAATTTATTGATGCACCATTGGTAGAGCGAAGGGGCATACCGACAAAGAGTTTTGATGGGTTTTCAGTACTGGTACCGGGTGCCAGAACTATGCAGTGTTCTCGATATGTACCAGAATTGGCAGCAACCATGGGGACTTAGACTCTGACGAATCATTTCTTTGTGGTCGAAATTCCAGACACCAACGTGATACTGGGAGTGTAGTGGTTGATCATGTTGGGGAAGGTCACTACAGAACGAGAGACTCTAGAGATGGAGTGGATAGACAAGAACAGTTGTAAGCATGAGATGATCTGAGGCATGCACACTTATCCCCCGTAGATAGTTTCAACACACCGGATGGAGGTAGACTTCCAAAAGGGAGATATAGAGTCGGTAGTGGAGCTGTGTATTTCAGAGGCAGGAGCTATAGGATAGGAAGTTCACCCAGATGTGCAGTCAATTTTGGATAGATATGCTACATTTTTGGGGGATATACCTCCAGGACAGCCATCATATCAGGGGTTTGAGCACACCATTAAGCTTGAGCAGGGAATTTAGGCCATGATTACTACACCCTATAGGCACCCCAAAGCCTACAGGGATGAGATTGAGAGATCTATTCATGATCTCTTAGCACTGGGAAACATCCAACCCATCACTAGCCATTTTTCTTCTTCTGTTGTACTAGTGAAGAAGAATGATGGCACACTGAGGATGTGCATCGATTATCGGGCTCTCAACAAGAAAACCGTGAAGAACCGATACCCCATTAAGCGGATTAATGAGCTGATGGATGAGCTGAGGGGATCGAAGTTCTTCTCGAAGATTGATCTGAGGTTGGGCTACCATCAGATCCGAGTGAGGGACCAGGATGTCCCCAAGACGTCCTCTATATGTCGCTATGGCCATTTTTATTTTTTAGTGATGCCCTGCAGGCTAACCAATGCACCGACAAATTTCTAGTCCTATATGAAATTCATCTTCCGTGGTCAGTGGATAAAATTTTTGCTGGTATTCTTTGATGATATCCTGATATACAACCAAACATGGGGGGATAAACTACAACACATGAAGGTTGTATAGTGTATTTTGGAGGAGCAACATTTTTATGCTAATCTCTCCAAATACGAGTTTGGGCTGACAAAGATGCTCTATTTAGGGTACATCATTGGTGTGGAAAGAGTGAGAATCCACGAGGAGAAGATTTGGGCCATTCGAGACTGGCTGGAACCAAGGAACGTGACGAAGCTCCAGGGGTTTGAAGGCATCTGCACCTACTACTAGAATTTCATCAAGGGGTTTTCCTAAATTGTTTCACCCATCACAAATCTTACCAAAAAGGGGGCATTCAGTTGGACAAACACAACGCAGAGGGCCTTTGACAGGCTCAAGGAGGCGATGAGCAGTAAACGAGCATTCATTTTGTTGGGTTTCATGCAAACCTTTGTCTTGGAGTGCGATGCCTCAGGAGAGGGGGTGGGCGTAGTCTTGATGCAAGGGATCCACCCCATAGCTTTCAAGAGCAAGAATCTATTATCGTATGAGAGTTTTATCCCATATATGACAAGGAAATGCTAGCTATCATGCATGCGTTGACCAAGTTTCAGTAGTACTTGGTGGGGAACAGGTTCAGGGCAAGGACTGACCACAATAGCCTACGGTTCTTCTTAGAGCACGAGAAGTTGTAGGAGAGGCAGCAAAAGTGGGTTTGCAAGATCTAGGCATATGAATTTGATATTGAGTATGTCAAAGGGAAGAAAAATGTGGTGGTCGATGCTTTATCATGCAGACCAGAAGCATTGTCTCTGATGAACCTAGCCAAGGACTGGAGGGCTCAGTTACTAGTGGAATACTCCAAGGACCGTTTTTCCTATGAGATACTGGATGGTCAGATCACAGATGACAGGTACATAGTGATGGATGAGGTGATATACTACACGGACATGATCTTCTTGACTAGGAGCTCTCAGCTCAAGGAGAAGGTACTGTGTGCCTCCCATGACTCACCATTATCATGCCACCAAGGGTTCACCAAGACCTATAGGGCCATCAGGGAGAGGTTCTCTTGGAGAGGCCTCAAGGAGGACATACTCCAGTATGTCAGGGAGTACGAGGTGTGTCAACAAAATAAAGGAGAGATGAGCCATCTAGCAGGATTACTACAACCACTTCCCATTTAAGAGGGGAAATGGGAAAGCATTTCGATGGACTTCATCATGGGTTGCCCATGGTGCAGGGCAAGGATTGCATCTTTGTGGTCATTGAACAACTAAAAAAGTATATACACTTCTTCGCTATATCATCACAGTGTATAGTAGCACAGGTAGTAGAGTTGTTCTTCAGGGATATCTTCAAGTTGCATGGTCTTCCGAAGACCATTGTCAGTGACCGAGACAATTGTTTCATGAGCGGATTTTGGTAGGATCTCTTTCATTTGGTGGGTACAAAGTTCACCCCAAGTAAAAGTTGTCACCCTCAGACGAATGGGCAGATAGAGATAGTGAATAAGTGGCTAGAAGGCTACTTGTGAAACTATGTCACAGGGAAGAAAAATGCATGGTTACGTTGGTTGCACTTGGGAGAGTATTGCTACAACACCACTTTTCACATGTCCGTCGATATTTCTCCATTCTATGTTTTGTATGGGTACCATGCTTTGAATTTTTCTAATGTTATTTTTGTGCTAGAAAGGCCCCCAAGGCCAAGGACTAGATCCAAGAGAGTCAGGATATACTATGGGCTCTTAAGGATAACTTAGCTACAAATCCGAAATAGGAGAAGTTGTATGCTGACAGGGGACAGGTTGAGAGATAGCTTGAGGTAGGGGAATTGGTATAATTATGATTTCATCCATACCAAAAGTCCACACTTAAGAAAAATGGGGTCGAGAAGCTCAAGCCCCGCTTCTATGGACCTTACAAGGTGATCCGCAAGATTGGGGAGGTTGCATATGAGCTAGAGATGCCTACAGGTAGCCAGATCCACAACATCTTCCATGTATCATGCCTGAAAAAGGTATTAGGGCAGAAGGTGACTACAAAAGAGGAGCTTCCACCTACAGATGATGAGGGCATTTGGTGTTGTAGCCAGAAGCCATCATAGACACCAGGGAGAGACATCTATGGAGCAGGATAGTTAGAGAGTACTTGGTGAGGTGGAGGAACTTGTCGGATGAGGATGCCACTTGGGAGAGTGAGAAAATATTGCAACACCCATCTTTGCAGTTGATTGAGGACAAGAAACATTTTGGCGGGGAGGACTGTAATATTCCCAATTAGCAGCAGCTAATTGGTAATATTAATTTTTGCCTGTTTTTATTTTCTAATGTTAATTGAGTTAATAAAGTGGGTGATGAGACACATAGCCTACAATTAGGAAATAATTATTCCCTAAATTCACTTGAGCACATATTTACTTGAGAGTGTGGGGCCCATGAGGGTGAAGTGGCAGCATGAGGGAAAAGGTAGCGTGGGCAGTGTGGGCCCATGATAGAGCAGTGAGAGAGTGACAACATGGGACAAGAGGGACAACATAGTTTGGTGGGGCCCGGATGAGAGCAAGGCTCTCAAAGCATAAAAAGGGGAAGAGGCTCCTCATTATATCATTCTATTATGCATATCTAATTTTTGTATTTTGACATTGAGCACGCTTTTTCTATTGAGCGAAGTCTGCAAGTGTTGTTTAGCACGCCGAGTGTCTCTGAGCGGAGATCCCAACCTCAGCCCCAAGGTACTTTGAGTGCCTGCTCGAGTGAGGATTTCAATCCATAATTTTGTAGGAGGGAGCCATAGCATCTGCAGCCAAGTTCATGTAGTTTCTTGGACATCAGAGTCTCTTAGAGGGATCACACAGGCTGTGGTAGAGGTAGTTCTAGGAGTGAGGAGATATCAGGGATTTCAACCCGAGGTTAGTGTGGAGGGACCAGCCCTTCACTATTAATCATTTTGATACAGGAGTAGGCCATCATGCCAAGTATCATTCAGGGCCAACGTATTTCACAGGGATATCGTTATTTCCCATGGGAGGTCAAATTTCAAGGTCAGCCTTTCCAGGATTCCTTTCTGGGCTTTTATGGGTTATCAGAGGAGAGCTCATTTCCAGAGTTTCACATTTTTCTGAGTAGGGGAACAACCCAAAAGATCCATTCCATTCCAGTAGTAACGACAGTCCGACAACAGCAGCAACAAAATTTAGGAGATTATGTAGTCCTTGATAGAGCAGTCATTCATTGAGAATTTCTGAGAGTATTCCATATTGCCTTTTTCAATCCAAGGTGCCATCTTTCAGATCACCTTTATACTCATTGTTATATTTCAGTTATATAATAAAATGGCTCAGTGTTTCTCCATATTTGCATTATTTGTGTGATGTCTCTCTATTTGTTGTAGATGCTATTTTATGTTGCTTTGTATTACTGTTTATTTCTATTCAGAATATTACATCATCAAATTCAATCCTATCTTCGAATCTTGGCCTTCTCCTCCTTGAGGTAAGGCACATATCTCAATAAGTCCAAGAACCGACTAGTATACTCCTCATTTGTCATAGAACCCATCCTCAGCTCATAAAACTCCTTTTCCCTTTCATTGTAGTATCTCTCTGGTAGATACTTCTTCCAAAATAGTCTTTCAAGCTCACTCCAAGTTAACTCCTCCTCAGATGTATCTTTGATGTTCTTCACATCTTCCCACCAAATGTCTGCTCTACCTTTGAGGTTGAATGTAGCTATCCTAGCTTTCATATTTTCTGAGTAATCATGTAATCTGAAAAAATTCTTCATGTCAAGCAACCATGCCTCTACATCATGTGGTTTCTTCATCTCTCTGTAAAATGTAGGAAATTTTTCCTTCTTAAAATCCTTCAGAAAATTACCCCTGTCACTCCTCCTGTAAGGGTGACACCAATGACGATCATAATGCCTATCCAAACCAAAACTCGAATGATACATCTGTCTGTCACCTATCCTATCTGGAGTTTCAAAAAGTCTTCCATCTTTAACCGTGTCATCCTTATCCAACCTGTAACTACCGGGAGACCTACTGCCATATGCTCCATTGGTCCCATCTTCCTACCCATAGTTCATCCTAAGTGGCCCATGTTTCCGCAACTCGGAAAAACTTTGAAGGATGGCTACATTAACCTCTGATTGATTTTCCTATTCTTTTATAAGTTTATCATTGTCTTCCTTACAATTCCTTATTTATTCCTTTAAACTTCTCAGTGTATCTTCCAAATGTCCAACACCATGCTGCTCATATGACTCATAGAGATAATCTCTGTAGTCTACCATTCTGTTATTTATATTTTAATTCTTTCTCCAAGGTACAATATGTCGGCTAAACCAATTCATAAATAAACCAATGTACCTTAGTGTAATTTGGGGAGGATACATCCTGCAAGATCAACCAATCAATGAAATACATCTATATACATAATTATAACAACATATAAACTAGTAACACATGGTATACTAGCGCATAAACATCAGTCTAGCTAGATTCCAGTCATGGATGCATAACCATACCAATTCAACTTGACCACCCACCATCACAAGAACAGAACATAAAAAGCACAAGCAACATGTAATAAAGCCTGAGTGACCAATGCATGTTCAGTATGTAACATCACACAAGCAAACATACACGGACACTACACAAGCATGACCAATATGTGACCTAGCATACACAAGAAATGCATATACAACATGTAACAATATGCAAGCTAGGGTGCACGCACAATACACAAACATGAACAACACATAATAAGTCATACACACATTACCACATGTTGAAAACAACACCATCAACCCTCCCATGGCGACACCACCGCCACCATGTCCAACACAACATGAATGAACAAACACATACACCATAGGTGTAAGAAACACAAAATAAATCAACAAAAGCGTGGCCAACAAACCGCTCATCTAGTCCAATGCTTGAACCATGCTCTTATACAACTCTATAACACCCTCTTCCCACATCTACCCAAGTAACCAACCAACCAGGGTAAGCATGCGACGAGAGGCTACTAATATGTGATTAAACCTGCTAGATGACCTTAAGGAAATGGAACCAGCAAAAAACTAACAAAAAGACATTAAACAACATCAACAATACCTCTAGGAGGTAACCCAACCTCCCAGACCCTCGAACCCTGAGGGGGAACTGATTTTTGACCCTTTAGTCCTTAGCCGCAGGTATGTAAGGGCAAGGGAGCATCTAGAAGCCTATAGCCTCATGCATACCAAGGCAAGGGCAAGACCATGTCCCCAAAAAGTCAATTTTTTGCCTGCAACTCCAGGATTTGTGTCACCTTTTTAACCCCAGAGCCCAGGTCACTGCTAGAACTTCATGAAACTATAGGATATGATAAATAACATGAAAAAAAAGGTATGTGAGAAATCGGATCATCAAGAACTCATCTAGACCCCTCCCAATCATGATAGGAATTTCATCAAACATGTCACAAACATTGCATCTATAGGTATAAACAACAGATTTAAACAGGGGGGTCTCTTAATTATCTGAGAATAGCTAAGAAGAATTGCTTGCCTACGTCATAAGTTAAAATACAATATATTTTACCATAGTTACATTATGTATTTATTTACAGGTAAAAATATGGATAGAGCCATACATCATCATTGATCTAATACATACTTATAACCAATACAATAATAACAGAAAGAAAATGGATATAACAACAATAAAATCCATAGATAAACTAGTACATTTGCATACTGAATACTAAAGGAATGATATTTTCATTACTGAATGTGAAAACCAACCGGAGATGGGCCACGTTCTAACCGACCATAGATTGGCTGAGCCAAGTCTCACTTCTGCCAATCACCCTTGTACCATATTCCAAGCATGAATGTGGGATCTCACCAAACACATCAATCATAGTCAATCTAGGGCTTCTAGAGGCCAAACCACCTCAACCCTCAACCAGTGACTCCGCCTCATGGTCATACATCAAAACCATCATAGATTGGTCTCTATCCAAGTTGTTCCAGGGCTCTAGAGTGTTTTTTCCAACCATGACTTCCAATACTAGTAACTCAACCCCAACTGTTACAGGGATTCCAGAGTGTTTGTCCAATGAGGGATTCCAGGACTAGTAACTCAACCCACATAGGGCTTCCAGAGCATTTGTCCAACCAAGGCTTCCAGGAACTAATAAATTAACCCACAACTGAAGGAATCATGAGAACCTACCAAAAAATAATCAATGAAAATAAACCCACACTACCATGGTTGTCTAGGAAATGGAAAGGCTAGGAAAGTCCACAGGCATACCCATGCATGATAAAACTAGTGAGGAAAACATACATGCAACTCAATACTTGCAATCAAATCCCGTTGTAGCTGTTGATCCCGATATCCACATGTGCCTTCCTCCTCTTCCTTTTTCTTCTTTCTCCAAATCACCAAGTATCGACACTCTCCAAGAGTGCTCCAAGAAAACTCTAAGTATCCAAAAGTATGAGAGAGAGAGAGAGAGAGAATAATAAGAGAGCTCCAAAAATGCATTGCAAAAGGTACCAACTAATCCTCATGAGCCTTTTTATAGAAGAGGCCTCTTTTTTCTTCATTTTCCACTATTTTCCTTCATTTTCCTCCACACATGCAACCAATGTTCTTTTACCTCCATTTTCTCCTAATTTCCATTATTTTCATAAATAAATGTGTCAAAAATATTTTTTCCCTCTTTAATGCCTTAGCCATAATAAACCATGTGAACACCCACACTAGGATGTTTTTCCCAACATTCAGCTTGGAATATGTGCCCCATCAACCATGGTTATTATTTTAACTTTATTACATGAAATTTTCACCACAATTGTTACAATTAATTTGATTGAATATATTTATTTATTAAATAAATGTGTTTTAGTTTAATACATAGTTTAATTGAAGATATTGATTTATAATTTTGTAAATCATTGGTTTTTACTAGAAGTGTTGTGTTGATTGAATATATGTTTTTAAATATATACTTTGATCAGGTATTTATTTATGTTATCTTATATATAAAAGCATGTGTTATATGTTAACATATATTAAGATATATATCTCCTTTTTATTTTTATGATATACCTATAGTACTTGTTATGTTTGTAGGGAGACATGTAGCATCCATTTTGATTGTACCGAGTTGAAATTTCTTTTTGGTGTTAAGTTAAATTTGATGTTAACTTTAGGTATAGAGAGTAAATCATTAATGCAATAAATACTCATTTATATTTTTTTTCTCAACCTCACTATATCAACATTAGCTAAAATGACCAATTTTTCATACCTTGGAATAACCCACTTAAGAGTTAGTTCATTAGGTATACTTATAGGGTCTAAGAAGTGGAACTAATTAACAAAATGAATTATATATCATAAATCATAAAGTGAGCTTAAAAAAAAGTGTGGAAACTCGACGTTTTTGGCCAATTTTGACATAGAGAATTCATTTTTTTCAAAATTTTGATGATCCTAGTCATCTTAAAATAGAGAAAAATTCCTTGTGGAAAATTTTTATAGTCAAACTGTCCATCAAACAAGTGGACATATAACTTTTCAACAAAATACGTCCATCAAACAAGTGGACATATAACTTTTCAACAAAATACTTACTTTATTTGAAAAAAATATTGAGTTTTTCCACTATTTAACTAATTCTCATCAAACATTGCCTCTAAGGCTTGTAGCTACTAAATAGGACCTCTTAAAGAAGTCACCGTTTCCAAGACTCCTTTGAATCCAACACATATATAATTGTGAAATTTGTCTCCATATTTAAGTCCAATTAGTTATCTATCACGTTTGTAAAACCTTAACAATATTCAAACCTTATGAATTATTTATTTCGAAATCCCTCAAACTTTTTATTAAATAGTTTGTGAGCCTTCGCAATAAAAAAAATGCGAAATATTATTTTTGAAATTTTATATGTATGATTATTAATGTAATGGAAAGAAAGAAAAAGAAAAGGAATTCATTGTAACTTTTAGAGGTTTTTGCTTTTCTCAGTATATGTATTTTTGGGTCAATTTTGTCCATATTTTACTTTTATTTTTTTTAATCTCTCGATTTTATTTAAGAAGTAGAAAAACTCTTTTTTGATAACTAAAATTTATGATTTTATTAAAAATTATCTTGTTGAATTTTCAAAAAAAGACAATAATATTTAAGAATTAAACTAGTTATAAAAAGAATCTAATAATATTTTTTTCAAAAAAATTAATTTTATGAAGAAATAGATTCAACACCATCAAGAACCTTCAGAGCATCCAAAATCCTAAAGCTTGAGAGTTGTAACCTGAATTTCCAAAAATTTATGCCATATTTTTTTAAAATCTTACTAGAATTTCCATTATTTTCAAAGAAAAATTATAACTTTATTAAACTGAGACAAGAAATAACAACTCCTATACATTCTATCTTTAAGAAAAAAATACACATTACATCATTATTTTTTATCAATCAATATAAATTTACCTTTTATATTATAAAAAAACACACATAACTAAATTAAATTTGTATTATAATTTTTTGCAATTAGTCCTTTAATTTAAAATACAATTTGTTTCATAAAACAAATTATTAAAAAAAAACACATTTCACATTAATTAAAATCAAACTTCACTATATATATATATATATATATATATATATATATATATATATACACGCAAAAAAAACTTTGATAAATGAATAATAATAATATGTCTTGTAAAGTGTAACAATCATACAAAAAAAAAAGTACTTTTTACTCCATAGTTAAAAACAACGTTCTACCTTATTAGGAAAATAGAAACCTTACAAGAGATTCTTACCATATTTAATAATACTTTACCTTGAAGTTAATGAGTAAACTTAACACTAGATTTATCACCATTTGCATATACATATAATCTCATTCTATCTACATATAATATAGTCTCAAAGTTTTTATAAGCGTAAATGTTTTACTAACCATGGTCTTTATTGTCACTTAATATTTGTCACCTACCAAATCAATACACTTATGATCTGAGCCTCGTGGATTGGAATTTATGCAATTTTGGTATTGGCATGTACTAGTCAATTTAAGGCTCTTGATTCTGCCATGTACTAACCTCTACATTTGGGCGATTTCCCATAGATCTTGTTCGGGATTCAAGGCCACCTGCCTTAGTCTTCACCGTCCATCCTTTTGGGGATCTACAGTCAGACTCTCTAGTGGGAAGACTTTGTTAATTCAGCAAAACCCTAACAGAGCCCTTATTTAGTCTTGGCTCTTCGTCTCTGGCCTAATACTCTCCCTCTGTAAGCATATCTTCGTGATTGTGGAGGCTCGGCTCTGTGTGTAAGTGGTTTTATACTTCTCGACAGAACATGCACAAGTATGAATCCTGGTTCACATTCCACATAGACGATGTTTTTGTGCCACTCTGTAATATCTGAGTTGGTTGATTCTCTATCCTCGGCTTTGTCCAGTATTTGGAAATGACCCGAAGTATGGTGCTCCACCCGGTTTAAGCCATAACTCAAATTGCATATCTGGTGCAAGATACACCTTCGAAGAGTGATGCCCATTCTCTCTTTCTTCATGGTGCGTCCTCTATCCAGCTTTCGGGCGTCCATCTACAACTCTGGCCACTGGAAGGTAGCATTTAACATTTTGATTCATTTAACTATTCTTTCTCTTTTTCTCTGAGTTTCTATTTACTTCAAGCTACTCATGAGCTTCTCATTGATTCTTCCATTGTTTTTTAGGTTTGTGCTCAGAGTTTTTGTTTGAATAGTTGATATGACAGGTAAATATCAAATTTAGGTTTTCTTTCCATCTTTACTTGAGCGTTCTCTAAGGTTTTATGCTAAAGGACCGATACTTATTCATCATATTTATTTGATTTCGTAGGTACCTAACTACTCCAAACAGAACCCGCTCCACAGTCCTTTCTCAGTTAAGATTCATTCTACTAATGGAGCTTATTGCTCATCTAGGTACTTCACATACTTTTCTTGATATTTTCTAGGCCTTGTCCTCGGCCTGCTATGCTAGCGGAATCACTCGATGATCCCTTCTGGCATTGGAGATTCAAAATCTCTTTTTATAATGTTTTCCTGAGATTTATTGTTTTGTAAAAGAAATTGTAATCTCGCACAACAGTGCTATTCTCTGTTGAGAGAGAGAGGGTTTTTCCTCTGGACCCTTTCCTTTTGGTTCTCGGTGGTTTGTTTTCTGGACTTAGTTATTCTTGTATTGTGAAAATACTTATTTTTTTGTTCAATCTATTTGTATGACTATCCGGTCTTGAATCTCAAGAAATCCTCCCTAGACTACCCTATTTCAAGGAAATAAATTCATTTCTCTTTTACTGTTGTAATTTATATATATACGTATTGAGATATTCCAGATTTCCTAAATGTTCTTGATTATTGGTATAATTCTTGGTTACGGTCTAAGCTCTTGGCCGACCCCTGCAATTCAATACCGTAGCTATTTGCACTATAAAATGTTTGGCTTCGCGTCTTTATGCAAATTTTAGATTCATACATTGAGTACTATATAATTAAATTTGCAGTTAGATAACATTTACTGGTTTTCTATCTTTCTTAGTACTATAAATCCAGAACTTGTTAGTTAAATTCCGTGACTGGTGTTTCATTCAGGTGACCGGACCACCTCACTTATTGTTCGAGTTTAACTGTGATTGAGGGACGATGTGTCTTGGGTTCTGGTTTGGACTTGGTACCCTCAACCGACAGACCACTCTATATTATTTCGTCATTAATAAACTTCCTTACAGAATATATATATTTTCTTTCACTTATACAGCTTTATAGTTAATTCAATTATCTTTAATATTTTTTTATTGTTATAAGAGGTTCATTGTAAGTTATATATAATTCTAATCTTGGTTTCCATTTTTCCTACACCAGACAGCCACTGCTGTATAAATTCAGACATAGTTATTCCATATCTTTCTTTGAGATAACCATAAATACTGAATGTTAAATACAATATAAGTTCTGTACATAATTTACAACACTCATACATACCTGGTGAATTACATGATGAAATAATATTAATAAGGATTTGTTTCATTCCTTCCCAACACATGTCTATCATATCATTACTATTTCTGTCACTAATAAATAAACACATGTGTATAGCTTAGATTAAAGGTATTACTGTGCTAAAATCACCGAGCTTGCACATATACTTATCTGATTATGCAATCTAAAGCTATGGTCCTCCCAACCTTCAAGAGAGGCAATTATGTCCTCCTCTTTCTCCCGTGCTCCATTCCTAAAAGGGATGGGTTGACAGTGGATTTTTCTGCTGTGACCTCAGGACTCCTAGTCCAGTCAGTACCAGAAATTTTATCAGGATTACTGGGTGAATTCCACTGGTCTCTACTGTTACACTAAAAAATGTCACCTTGACATTCTGCTAACTTTATGAGCTCATTGACACTCATACTTACCTCCTCTGCAAGTCTTACAACCTTTGTTCCTCATTCCAAGCCTTAGAACTCGAAGAAAAACCCTAAAAATCTCTGAAACTTAGGGTACGCAGGTAACATGAGACCTTCTAGCATTTTTAGCTAGGGTATGCAAGTAATGTGAAGAGAAAATGCGTTCTAGAACACATTTTTCTAGTGTAATGCCTGCGGTACCCCTGTAAAGTCAAAAAAGCGCGAAATTAAACTAAAAAAGTTGAATTTTGGTCAATTCTAGAAGGTTCTGGATGAGATTTTTTGGGGATGAGTACGCTTTAGTAAGGTGCATGTATCCCACACCTTAAGGAACTAATCCCTTGATGTGAGGAGCCTATCCCTTTGAAGAAGGATTCTATCCCTTTAAAGGTGGAATCCTAACCTCCTCATCTGCTCTATAAAAGGAGGCATTGGGTAGCCTCAAGGGGTTAAGAAAATTTTTTAAGTTAAACTATTAGAGGATTGAGGAGTTGAAGTGTTAGTATGAATCCTTTTTCGAAGTGTACGAAAAAGGAACCCTTTAGCTACGCATAACTAATAGCCCTAACAACAAAAGTGGCTGCCAATATCTTCAGATCTGCGGTTAGTTGAACATAAAAGAGCTGCAAAAACCAGATCTATGCATGGAAAGACATTAAGCAGAAAAAACAAGGGTTTGCTCCATATACCAATAGACAAGACAAGAACGATTTTTGAAAGAATTTTTATATTAATTGGGCACCTGGGAGGAAAACAAGAAGGCGTATCCAATTCTCCTCAGTGGGATGGGTTGTTGGAAGTCCTCAGCACTTCAGATCTAAGATTTCTCTCTCTTGTTGGTGTAGAAAACCCACACAAAGAATAGAACTCAAAGGGAGCTCACACAGCAAATGGTAGAAAGAGTGACCAAGTGTATAGATCCAGAGTGATCTAATAGGCAACAAAAGGTGAAGAATGGTAGGAAAAACCCTCCTATTTATAATAAAATATTGGGTCATTCTAGATCTTGGTGCATGGGTTAACCAGATCTAGATCCACTTTTTATGGAATATTTTATTATATTTGTTGGAGGGAAAAGGTATTTGACTTGGGTCAAATCCCTTAATTTGTCAAAAATAAATAAATAAATGATTTATTTATCTTTTTAAGGAAGAGGTTAGAAGATAATTAAATAAATAATGATTTATTTAATTATTTGTGGGTGATTTGGTCATATTTAACAAGGAATATTATCTAAATAAGGTTTAAATAATTATTCCTAGAAAATAATAAGATAAATAAAGGTTTATCTAATTAATTTCTTTGATTTTGGGTTAAACATGACTGTGAATAATAATTAAATTATGGTTTAATTAATTATTCCATGAGGAAAATCAAACAAATATAGGTTTGTTTAATATTTCCTTTTGGGGTTTCCTGTTTAGACCATAACAACCTAATAAATGTGTTTTATTAAGTTATTTTACATAGTGAAAGCAATTTTACTTAGGGTAAAATTGGTCTTACATGGTGTACTTGGGTCCATCTAATGATAATAGGTTAGATGACCAAAAAATGGTGTAACAGATTGCCCCCCAGTGTGCGAGTATCAGGAGCAAATCGTATGACCGAAGTACGTTGTAAGAACTCAATCACCAGACAACAAAAGGGAAGTCAGAGAGAGAAATGAAAGGTAGACAGTGTGCTGAAGAACTAGACCCTGAGGAGACGAGACTCGCAGGTGCAACAAGTCTCTTTTTATGAGAGGGTACTTGTGCTGAAGGCGGCGGGGGAGGCATACCTATGCCCGCCGAGACAAAGTACAAAAGAATAGTGTGTCCAGTAAACAAGGGACCGAACCATAGAGTACAACCGGCATAATCATGAGCCAGATAAAAATACAATGAGGAATCCCACATACATGCTGTGCCTGGGATAACAGCCAGGACTGGTACAATAATATCTGAGTACATGAGATAAATACAACCCAAATGCCCCCTGTGAATGGGGAAGGGCTCACAAAATCTGACTGATACATGCAAATCAAAGAGGCGCTGCAAGTGGCTAAGGCCAACATCATCAAATATTTGGAGCTGCATCGAAGGCTGCAAGGAGGAGGTCATCCGGGCATGTGGGGGGCTACCTGCAGGGCCACCCCCTCATGAGGGTTGAGACATCTCACACACACCCGGGAATCATCAAGAGCCGCTGCTGTATCACTGAACCATCAAGTATACGGATCTCGGGCATGCTGAAAGGAGTTGGAGTGGAGAAACAACCAAGTCAAAGGGAAATGAGAGATCCCTTTGCCTGATCCGAGGCATTGAACAAGAGTGGAAGCTGGAACCAAGGTACACCTCCCTCTAGACCTGGCTTCTGGAATGAATGAGCTGATGTCGACAGAAGGAGGTCTGCCATAGGTGAGGAAATGAGATACCCTCATCTAAGGCACGAGAGAAAATAGTGGAGCGACGGACAGACTGACACTGATGATGATAGTGAAATGGAAAGGATTGAGTGGCGAATGGATGACTTCCCTTGTTAGAGAATAAAGGGCATGAATGACATGGCAGCGACTGACACAATAGCATAAGGGATAGGGGACAGTGGGACTGAAGGTCATAATGTGCGACACAATAGAGAGATCAAGCAATGAAGGATGGAGGGCTATATCGGGGTACAAAGGGACTCGGGATAGACTCCATGAATGTGATGATGAATCAACTTGGATGCTCTAAACAAGGGCGACTTGATGGTGCTGCCACATAGGAAAGGCCCAATGGGGGACCATGAAAACATGAGTACAAGAAGGTAACTCATGACGAAGATCGACACGAACAAAGACAAGTAAGGAGGCAAAATGGTGCCCCAAGTACAAGTGTCGTAAGTGAGGAAATTCAATTTTAAGGAGAGGTGAAGTGACCCTTCTTGGACAAAATGTGTCCTGGTGAAGTGTTAAACACAAAAAACGAAAAAAGGTGCTGGCTATCTAAAAGAAAATAAAACATGCATTTCAGAAGGGAAATGCTAAGGGTAATATTTCTTAAGATAGAGTGCATTGCGAGGATTAGGAAGGGGATTGCCTTCGAAATCCTCTAAGAGGTATGCCCCTTTACCGAGATCCTTACTAATGATGTAAGGGCCTAGCCATAATGAGTCAAACTTCCCATTTCCAAGGACATCATGGACCTGGTCATAAACTAGAACAAGGTCACCTTCGTGAAAAGTACGAGGCTGGACTTTTTTTTCATACTGAGCTTTGGTGCGTTTCTTGGCCGCTTCCATGGTTTTCAAGGCAACACGGCGGTCTTTGGAAGCGTGCTTAAGCATGATAAGTCGTTGTTCTAGAGGTTGGGTGTCAGGGAGAAGTTCAGCATCTGCTTGACCTCATGCATACCTGGGTAATAAGGAGGAGGAATATTGGTGCTCAAAACCCAACAGTGAGGATAGCTCGCGCCATATCTCATCTTCAAAATGTCTGCCATGGTCAGAGACCAGTTGTTTCGGAACTCCGAATCGAGCGATAATGTGGTTAAAGAAAAAGAGGGCCGCGGTGGCTGCCGTGTTGTTAAATGTAGGCATGGCCTCGGCCCATTTTGTGAAATAGTCGACCACCACGATGATATATTTGTGGTTGCCAGCGGATGGCGGGTGACACTCCATAAAGTTGATGGCCCATTTATAGAAGGGACCAGTGGAGACGACCGGATGGAGGGGAGCTGGAGGAGCTCGCGCCTTAGGGGCGAAATGTTGGCAATTGGGACAGTGTTTGACTGCCTTAATGCAATCACTGAAGAGGGAAGGCCAAAAATACCCAGCGCGCATGAATTTCTGGGTAGTAGCAAGACCGAAGAGGTGGCCACCGCAAGCGCCGCTATGGCAGGAATTAAGGACCTATTCAGCTTCAGTGTGTGTGAGGCAACGACGAAGGACAGTATCAACCCTGCGACGATAGAGGTCGTCGTCGATAAGGAGGTATCGAGGAGCTTGGTGTCGGATACGTTGGCGAGCCTCACGATCAAGGTGGAGGGCGAACTTTTTGGTTCGCAAGTAAGAAAGAATATCGCCATACCACGGGTCGTCGGAAGTAATGGAAAATAAGTGTTCACCAGGAAAGTCATCATTAACTGGAGGGTCGTGCGATCCGGTAGGTAATTCAGAAATGATCTCAGCGAGGGCTAAGCCTTTCTTACTCTTTGGTGTGACAAATTCGAGGTCGAATTTCTGAAGAATGACGACCCAACGGGCGTACTTCCCAGTGAGGATACGACGACTCAATAGGAAAGCCAAGGGGTTGGAATTAGTCACAACCTTGGTGGAGCGCATGAGGATATAATGACGAAGTTTTTGGACTGAGAACACTACAGCCAGCGCTAATTTTTCTTCAGATGAGTAGGAAACAGGGGGCCCTACAAGGTTCTTACTGACGTAGTAGATCACATGCTCAATACCAATTTCATCTTCCTAGATAAGGACTCCAGCGATCGAATAGGTGGAAGCGGAGATATACAGGATGAAGTCCCGATCAAAATCGGGAGGGTGGATCAAGGTAGCGGATGTGAGAGCCTGCTTGAGGGCATCGAAAGACTCATGAGCATAGGAATCCCAAACGAATGGGATAGTAGATCGGAGGAGTCTAAGGAACCCATGTGCGGTGGTGGCATAGTCAGGGATGAACCGACGAAGAAAATTAGCTTTGCCTTGGAGACTTTGGAGCTGGCGAAGGGTACGCGGAATGGGAAGTTCAAGAATGGCTTGAACTTTCAAAGGGTCAAGAGTGATACCATCCTTAGACACGATGAAGCCTAAGAGATGGCCGGCAGGAACGCAAAAGACGCATTTCAACGGGTTAAGGTGGATATTATACTTGCGACATCAGAGAAAAATGGTACGCAGATTGTGGAGGTGCTGCGCCCGATGCTTAGAACGTGCAGTAAGGTCATCTAAATAAGCAAGGATAAGATGAGCGAAGTCATGGAAACAATAAGACATGGCCTGTTGAAAAGTGGCGCCGGCGTTTTTGAGGCCGAAAGGCATGACCCGATAAGCAAAAGTTCCCCACGGACTAATGAACGCGGTTTTGAGTTGATCAGCAGGATGGATAGCAATTTTCTTGTATCCGGAGAAACCATCCATAAAGGATAGAACCTCATGCCCCGCACACTCGTCAATGATTTGGTCAATGAACGGTGTGGGGAAGTTGTCTTTGGGACAAGCTTTGTTCAAGTCGTGAAATTCTGTGCAGACACAGATGGTGCCTTGTTTCTTGAGAACGGGAACTGGGTTGGATACCCAAGTGGTGTATTCAATGGGGTAAATGAAACCAGCCTGCTTGAGCTTATCGATTTTGACTTTGATAGCGTCACGTCTGGAAGGATGAATGGGTCTCAACTTTTGACGGACTGGTTTGGCATCAGGCCATGTGTCGATATGGTGTTCGACAATGGCGGGATCGAGTCCGAGCATTTCAGAATAGGACCAGGTGAAAATATCACGGAATTCTTTGAAAAGCGTGGTGTAAGCTTCGATTTCTTCCGGGGTGCATTGGGCGCCCAAGGTGATATATTCTTCGATACCTGGTGTGACTGAAATGTCAATTTTGATGGTAGGAGAGATATTGGCCATGTTTCCTTCTTCGAAAGCATCAGGTGCAGTGATGGGGTTTTTGAACCAATCGACTGCATTGGGGATGAAGTCTTTGGTTTCCATAGCAAATTGGTCATGGGACTGCTGTGGGAGGAAGTATGCGTGATGGTGCATATCGTCCCATGGAAAGTCCGGGCTGGTCATGGCTTCCATAATGTCTTCATCGGACTGGAAGATGGGAAGACTGGAGGAAGACAGGTCACCCGAGGAGGTAGTGATGTGTGACGGGTCATCAGGAGGAGAAGGGCTCAGATATGCAATATCAACAGATCCAAGGTCGGCTGAGGAGCCGAGAGTATCTGCAGGTTGAAGGGTAGGTGAACTATCTCGCAAGAATGATGACAGGTACAAAATGGTGGTAGACGGCTCTGTTGGCTCGATAGTGGGAGGAGGAATGTGAATGGGAGTAGGAAGATCCTCTGGTCCTATCGAAGTGGCCTTGAATCGGCGGTACATGTCCAAGGAGGAACGATACTCATCAAGGCGGGGACAGAGGTGGGTGTAATGGCCGTGGAAATCGCACAAAGCACAAGGGTGGTTTGTGCGCAAGGTTTTGAGTTTCGGGATAGAGTTCGGGATAGTGACATAGACTTCGGGGATGTCAGAGTCGGGAAACGTCTCGTTGACCAGAATCTTGAGGTGCGGCAATTCAGGACACATATGGGTGGCGTGACCGACGATATCACACAAAGCGCATTGGATAGCGGGCTTTGGTGGTTGCGGAGGGGTAGGGGTTGTCGGGGCAGCTTGGTCCTAATGGGTTGCCCCCTTACGAGCTTTGCTTTTCTTTCCGAGGGCTGGCACCACAGGGGTAGGGTCCTGTGGAGGTGTTGGGGGCCCGGAGGAAGTGAGGGGGACCGGTTGAACTGGTGTCAAAGCAAGGTAAGGTTTGGGGTGACCGGGAGTGGTAGCGGCTGGAGGGTCAATGTACCAGACGGGTATGCCGAGGGTCAGGTTAGGGAGAGAGAGGGTGGCCATGATGGGGACAGAAAATACTCCGGGAGGGGGAGCCAGGAAAGGTATCTGCCCAGCAGGGTAATGACCAGGAGGGATGGCTCCGAGGTGGTTAAGGCCTGGGGGAACCGTTCCAGGAGGATACAGGGGTTCAGGGATACCAACTGTAGGGGGAGGGCCAGAAGGAGGTGGTCCGGCTGGCTGAGATGAATGGCTAGGAGCAGGGTGTGGAGGGCGAGGGGGAGGTTGCTGACTAGCCGAGGCAGGCCGCTTAAGGGCAGCCTGAGATGATTGCATCATGCAAACATTCTATAAGCTGGGATCAGTGATAGGAGAAGGGGGAAGATTAGGAAAAGTTCCAAGTAGGGAGGAATCTTTGTAAACACCGGGGGAGACACTGGTCAAGGAATCGACGGTTTGCTTGTTGGCTACAGAAGAGATGGTCGTCTCAGGTGAGGTCTGAGATTTTGGCTCATGATATGTCAACTGGTCAATGGTGACTATTTTTCCATTATGGGGGAAAGACATCCTGTGGAAAATCGCGGATGGGACAGCAGACATAGCATAGGTGTAGCTTCGCCCCAATAGAAAGTTGTAGTCTAGCAGGGCGTCGATGACTTCGACATCAACGCAAACAATCTTACCGGTGAGGGTGATAGGACAATTACGAAACAGGCCAATGGGCTGGGAGGCATGGCCGTCCCACGCTCGAAGGGTGATCGTGGAAGGGGCAAAATCAGGGGATCTGAGTTGCTTCTAAACCGAAGTGGACATCACGCAGGTGGATGCCCCCTCATCAATTATGCATTGGGAAACGTTGGCGTGCCAGATTTTGACTGGGATTTGGAAGGCGGCGGAAGGAGGGAGAGGAGGATGGTCCGATTGAGTGGCGTCGAAAACAATAATTTGGTCATCAGCAGGATCTACAGTGCCCACGGCAGATAGTAGAGCCTTCTTTTGGGAAGGGCACGACTGGAGGAGTTCCAGTGTGGAAATGGCAGCAGGAGATTGCGCCAAATCATCTACTATACTATACGAATGAGCAGCTCGACCAGAAGCAGCGTTTCGACGTAGGGGTCCCTTAGGAATCTTGGTATGAACCTCAAATTTGGGTTGAGGGATATGTAAGGGGCCACTGGATGTCGAAAGAGGCTCTGTAGAACCTGAAGAAGGAGGCTCAGGGGCAGACTGAGCAGGAGGCTTGGGGTACTGGCGAGACCGAGTTTGAAGGTGAAGGTCGACGGTCGGGGAAGGATCGAAGTGCATCATAAGGATCTGGTAATCAGAGGAACCAGAAAGGGAAGGGGGAGTGGCGACCTGGCTGTCAGGCGGTTGGGTAGCCACGAATCCTTGCTGAGGGAAAGGATCAGTAAACACAGCTGGTTGGGTAGTGGCCACATTAGGAGGAGCATGAGGGGAGGCGTGCTGTCCGCGCAATGTGGCTTGAGACTCCCACATCTGCCGCATCTGGGGTAAGAGGGGACAATCGTGGGTGTAATGACCATAAAACCGCAACACGAACAAGGCTTATTAGTGCAAAGCGGCATGTCCGGCTTGGGCTGAGTGCCCTGTTGCTGGTTGGCAGTGTTAGGGTCAACACCAGGATTGGGTCCACGGGTACCAGGGGCAGATTGGTTTGGGTTACCTCTCCACCTTCTTTGAGAAGAAGGGGGATTAGTCGCGCCCTGTTGTGCAAATACTTGCCCTGGAGGGGGCTATAAGTGCTGTTGCGGGTTTGGAGGAGGCAAGGGAGATGGAAGCGCATATGCCGGAGGAGCTGGTGCACCAGGTTGTGGATAAAGGTAATGGTTAGGTTGGGCAACATTGAGGTAAGAAGGAGGTTGGGCAAAAGGAGGAGGCATGCCGTATCCTGGATACGTGCTACCGGGAGGGGGAAGAGTGCTAGAGGTGCTGGCCCCTCCCTGAGGGAGACCATAGCCCATAGGAGGTTGAGCGTACGGATGGGAAAGGGCTCCAACGATACTGTCGACGAAATGATATGCCCTCAGGCGTTAGCGTCACCGGGCCTGGGGAGGTCAGGAAGAACGGTATAAAACATAACCAGATTGAGCGTAGATCAGGTCATATTTCAAGGCTATTTGGAGGGCGGCTTCTTCAGTTTGAGGAAAGTGAGAGGCGACATCTTTGCCGATAGGAGCTAAGAGGGTGCGAAGGAACCAGTCCATGTAAACCCGATCTTCGAAGGGGGGGGCTCGACATAAGCTCTGTCTTCGTCGCCATTCCTAAACATGGGCGGAAAGGCAGGTTGAAGAGGTTTGCTTGAATGAAGTCAAGAGCTCCGTGCCAGTGTCGTATCAGAGAGGGAGCTGGAAATAAGATAAAAAGGCTTGGGAAAGGGTCGCAAAGGTGGTATGGGAAGAGGTGGCTTGGTCAATATACCATTTAGAAGCTTCGCCGGTAAGCGTGCGTTGGAAAAAACGAAGACGGATGGAGTCATCGGTAATGGAATTGGAGGAACACCACATGTGGAAATATCAGACATGATTGGTTGGATCTTCTCCAGCAAGGCCTTCGAACTTAGGGATGTCGGATGGGAGCTTGGTTGGCATAGCAGGCCAACCAACATCGTGGCGGATAGGGTCGTTGATCAACTGATTGAAACCGGGGAGGCTGAGGCTTGCAATGTACTACAAAGAAGGGTATGGCTTATGTAGTTCCTGGGTGTCAAAGTAGTAGTAGGGTCCATGTTAGGGCCTGAGACGACTAACAGCCTGCACGTGACATGGTGAAGGTGACAGGGGAGAACCAGGAGGGGAGAACAAGGAGAACCCGAAGAATCAGAGAGAGGATCTTGAGTGCGACTCTGGAGGGGACCGGCTCGACGACTAGACCTTATAAGGTCCCAAAGACGAAGTAACCGAGATGAAGGCCAAACAGTTCTCGAGCGCTTCGTGGGCGCAATGATGACGGGAAGAAGGCATGCATAGAGGCGCAGGCAGGCAATGATTAGGAAATTTTGGAGTCTTTCCTGAAGTGTGTTAACTGTGCAGCGCTTCTTCACTTAGGGTCAATGTGTGGTGTGCGTTAATTTTAATTTTTAAAACCCTTTTCGTTTTGAGAGCAAGAAAAAAGTGTGCTGCGTAACTGAAAATAAATCTGCATAGAACAGTATATAATGCTGAAATAACAGAAAATTAACGGCTACTTGTGCATCTATCTAACCCAAGAAGGCAAGTCTCTCAAAACTAATCTAAAAAAGGGGTAAAATCTAGGCAAAACACACGGAAAAGAGGCCAATAGATCTAAGGTCAAAAGGGACAGGGATCTAAAGGATAAAGCTGCTGAGAAGAGCTGCATATCATAGCCAAGAGACAGAGGCAAGGTGGCTGGAAAAAGGGAGGAAATCAGAAAAAAGAGGAAAGGACAGGGAGGAGGTCCTAAAGGAAGGTCCAAACAAAACGACAAGAGGTGATTTGAAAGGAAGAAAGGCTGATTTAAAGGGATCTGAAGAGGAGGTTTCAGATCTGAAAAAGGGAAGGCTGAAACTCTGAAAAACAGACGGCTGAAACAGCTAAAACTCTTCCACAAAAGGTGGAGGGTACTAAAGCCCTAGGGGGCTAGGTTCCCACTTAGATGAGTAAAAACAAATCAGAACTAGGTCAAAGCGGGCTGAGACAGAGGCTGGAAAACCCTGACAGAAGCTTCAGCAAAACCCAGAAAAATTGCAGAAAAATCACTGAAAAATTGGCAAGTCGCAGGTTCTGACTTGTTTTCAGTGCAGGTCGCAGAAAAGAGGCTGAAAAGTGCGACCTGGAGGTCTAGGTCACAGGTTATGGGCCAAAAAGTGCGACCCCCCGTTCCGGTTGTCTCGGCGGAAGATTTTCAGAAAAGTTGTCGTCTCAGTTGTGGCTGGTGTCGCTTACCTGCGCAATAGGGCCAGAAACACACGAAAGTTAGAAATTTTAATGTTTTAGGGTTTTATGTGAGAAAAAAAAACATAAAAATAGGGAAAATAAACAGCTGAAAAGAAACCCTAGGGTCTGAAGTAGCTGGATATGCAGGAATATGAAAAACGACAGCGGTCGTAATTTAAAACCCGTGTGGAGTTGCCATTTGTTAGTATGAATCCTTTGTCGAAGTGTACGAAAAAGGACCCCTTTAGCTACGCATAACTAATAGCCCTAACAACAAAAGTGGTTGC
The DNA here is from genome assembly GCA_034641835.2 of Pinus albicaulis. Taxonomy (NCBI): domain Eukaryota; kingdom Viridiplantae; phylum Streptophyta; class Pinopsida; order Pinales; family Pinaceae; genus Pinus; species Pinus albicaulis. Next base: position 641,080,818 of record CM076570.1, read on the forward strand.
CAATATCTTCAGATCTATGGTTAGTTGAACATAAAAGAGCTGCAAAAACCAGATCTATGCATGGAAAGACATTAAGCAGAAAAAACAAGGGTTTGCTCCATATACCAATAGACAAGACAAGAACAATTTTTGAAAGAATTTTTATATTAATTGGGCACGTGGGAGGAAAACAAGAAGGCATATCCAATTCTCCTCAGTGGGATGGGTTCTTGGAAGTCCTCAGCACTTCAGATCTAAGATTTCTCTCTCTTGTTGGTGTAGAAAACCCACACAAAGAATAGAAATCAAAGGGAGCTCACATAGCAAATGGTAGAAAAGAGTGACCAAGTGTATAGATCCAGAGTGATCTAATAGGCAACAAAAGGTGAAGAATGGTAGGAAAAACCCTCCTATTTATAACAAAATATTGGGTCATTCTAGATCTTGGTACATGGGTTAACCAGATCTAGATCCACTTTTTATGGAATATTTTATTATATTTGTTGGAGGGAAAAGGTATTTGACTTGGGTCAAATCCCTTAATTTGTCAAAAATAAATAAATAAATGATGTATTTCTCTTTTTAAGGAAGCGGTTAGAAGATAATTAAACAAATAATGATTTATTTAATTATTTGTGGATGATTTGGTCATATTTAACAAGGAATATTATCTAAATAAGGTTTAAATAATTATTCCTAGAAAATAATAAGATAAATAAAGGTTTATCTAATTAATTTCTTTGATTTTGGGTTAAACATGACTGGGAATAATAATTAAATTATGGTTTAATTAATTATTCCATGAGAAAAATCAAACAAATATAGGTTTGTTTAATATTTCCTTTTGGGGTTTCCTGTTTAGACCATAAACAACCTAATAAATGTGGTTTATTAATTTATTTAACATAGTGAAGGCAATTTTACTTAGGGTAAAATTGGTCTTACATGGTGTACTTGGGTCCATCTAATGATAATAGGTTAGATGACCAAAAAATGGTGTAACATGAAGCTTTAGAATATTTGAGTTGAAGTGCTGTTAAGATTTAGACTTCTTTCTGCTGAGCTTTTGAGAGGGAAGATCACATACCTCTTTGTGCTCCTGGAGGAAGAGTGCAAGACTTATCAAAGTAGAGGAGACTCCTGCTTCGGACCTCGAGAAGACCTTTCGAACATCATGGCTAAGGTTGTAAGGTTCTTATGTATATTTTAAGATTAATACAATCAAGTTATGTTTTTCTCAATAAATTGTCGTTCGATTGTTTATTTCAATAAGTTGTCGTTTGATCGTTTATTTCATAGATTCCTTGATCACTATGATAGGTATGTTTTATAATTATTTGTTATACAGGTGCTATTGATATTTTCTTGTTTGTGATTGCATATCAAATAAATATGATACTTTCTTGCGACAAAAGAGCTCTTGTTGCGACGAAGGATTATTGATGCGACAGAAGCACTACGACCACAAATAAGCATTTGGATCTAAGGTAGGATCGACACCTTCATATCATTTATTTGTAAAACGAATATATCTAGAGAAAGACAAACTTAGTTGTTTGTTTGTTTCTAGATTGTCTTCTGACACTAGGGAGATCGGTCTTGTCCGCAAGAACGATTTATCCGGCCAACAAATTGGTGACTCCACTGGGGAAAGAAACTTGTTGTTTTTGGTTCTCTTTTATTTTGATTTGAGGAAAAGTTTTTCTTGGTTTTTGATTCATGGATATCTGCCTGGGTAGCGTAGGTTTTCTCTATTTTTGAAAATTTTGAAATCTTTTATGTTTTTCTTGAACTTTTCTTGGGACCGCACTTTTCCTTCTTTGGACAGTGCGGGCAGTTTCACATTTTTTCTTTAGTAAACAGTGCGGTACCACACCTATTACTTCTGCGGACCCTGTTAAAATTTTGGAAAAACTCTAGATTTATTTTTTCTAGTTTTAGTTTAGATTTAATTTAGGATTCTTAGCATCTACCCAGATCTGTATTTCTCTGTCAAAAATCTCTTGTTTCTGAATTTCTTTCAGCAATTCTTCATATCATCAATCTCCGTTAATTGGGTGTTTTGAGTCTCTTTTTTGAGAAATTTTAATTTGATTTCCTTTGGTCATTACTTGGAGGTTTGGCTCAGTCTTTTCACAATTTTCCATCTTTTTGCTTTTGTTTTTGCAAAAACAATTTCCCCCTCATTCGCCCAGGGGGGGGGCTAAATTGTGTATGAGTGTTAATTGCCTTTGAGTGCTTTTCGATCTTTGGAACTCTCACCCGATTTTCTTGACTTGCACTTGATTGGTTCTTAGATCACATTCGAATCATCTTGTGTTTGAGAATTCTCTTGCATAGATCACATTTTCATAGTTAGAATTCTCATTTTCAGAATATAAATGAAAAATGTGCATAGATTACATTTGCATACTTCTCAAGTGAATTGTGCATAGATTACAAATGCATAGTTTACATTCTGAAAAATCAATCGTAAATTTAGATCAGTTTTCTTTGATTTGAATTTAGATGTTTTTATGTTTGTTTTAAAAAAAAAACACAAAAATAAAAAAATGTTTTGGGATTGAGTTGCATTAGTTTTTCTTGATGAAATTAGCGCATTAGAGAATTTTTTATATTTTCTCTTAGTGATCAATTTTTTGCATTGTTGGAAGTGGATGGAAACTCTCTTCTTACTTTAGTTAGGATTCATCGAATTGAAAAGATTACATTATCATATTCGATTGCATTCAGTTTTGGTTCGGGTCATAACAGCAATGGTTTCATATCCATTTACCCCTTTGAGTAATAACATCCTAAATAACACAGCGCTTAATTAAAATTCATCTAGTAATTTTTACATTTTTAGGGCTCTTTCCACCAATATAGCTTAGGCTAGTATCTTGGAGTAGGGAGTAATTAACTCTCCAAGATAGCTAAAAAAAACAAGTAGACAAATCTTACGGTAGGAAGAATTCCAATTATTGCATGTATGCTCTGGGAAGCTCCTCTTAAAGGAGTCAAGCACGAGATCATATCTGAACCAGTGAGGTAATCAATCCTTCCTCATTGGGAACGATAGAAGATATACACGTATTAAAAACGGTAAACCTCGGATTGACCATTGTCGAGGAGCCTGGGGTCACTTGTCGGTAAACCTTGGATTATGTCAAGGAGCCTTCAAGGGGATTGAGCTTTGTTACTCTGCCCTTGCGTGTGTATCGGATCATAGAATGTTCCCCTAGGTATATTTGTTTCTGTTGGTAACCTTAGTGGCCATAATCTATATGATTCTTTCCTAAGGTGACGGTGGAGGGAAGATCCCACTGTACCTGGAGCAGACGTCGACTAGACTCACTTGGACTCTCCCAAGGGTTATCTTCACTCGAGATGGCATAGTGGAGAAACTTGCACCGGTCTGTTTCATTAAGCAGTTTGTCGGGGTAACTGTTCCAACCGCCATTTATGCATTAAAATTCTACGATGTTGGATTTCATCACCAACTAGTGTTTTTAGTGCGGGAATCTACTATTTGTGTGTGGTTTGACTCCTAGATTTGATAGCGCATGTTAATTTGTTTGTTTTTAATTTTAGAGACCATAGGTGTGAATTGTGAATTTTAATTGTTAGGTGTGAATTGTTAATTTTTAATTTTAGTTTTAAATTGTTAATAAAATTCACTGAAGTTGAATAGAATGGCAACTGTTCCGGAATTTACCAACCAAGGAACTCCTCTTAACGAGAATCCTAGTACTTTTCCTTGCTTTGGAAATGTTGGTCCTCCTTATATGGCTACATTGTCATTACCTGGATTTACAATAGGTTTACCGATATGGTTATTTTCAACTTCGTTGGCCCCGAATACTCCAATTTTTCCACCTCAACTGGATGCTTCACCTCAACAGAGTTCACCATCTCAACATCACCAATATTCTGTTGACTCTTTACCTTCTTCGCCTAATATTTCTTCCTCTTCGCTTGGTAAAAACCTTGACGCTAGTAACCAGGTGGCTAAGAAGAAGAAGAAAGGGAAGAAGAAGAAGACGAAGAAGCAAGATAAGAAAGAAGTCAACCAACCAACCATGGCTATAAGTGTTAGTTGTGTTGAGGAAACCTCCAACATGCATCGTAAACCCAAATACCCTTGCAGGCTTTGTAAGGGTGACCACTTCCTTATCAATTGTCCTGGTATTCCAACGGTCTTGGAAGTATGGTCAGAAAAATCTCATCAACTTTCCGTTGATCCATCAACCAGTGATAGTCAGGTTCCTGGGAAAAAGGGTAAAGTTAGGTTTCCTTGTAAGTTATGCAAAGGGAGTCATCAAACTCACATTTGCCCTCACATGGATGAAGCCTCAAAATTGTTGGAAAAACTTACTGTTCCACATCAAGAATTTCCAACTGGTTACCGTAAACTTTCTCCCAACGTACCGTCAACTGACGGAGTGATTGATCTAGTTTCAAGTACAGTCGATCCCACTCTTCCATTGGAGAGTGAAACTCATATCACTCATGTTGATGATCCATTAGTTGATCAAGTGGTCGATTCGATTTCACATTCGGTCGATCCCATTCTCCTTGTAGAGAGTGAACTTCATACCGCTCAAGTTCTTCTTGTTACATCAGATTCTTCTACGCTAGGGGGCATTTCACCTATTTCTACAGAACACCCTCCAAGTACTGAGGTCTTTTCCTTTGATTGAAATAGACTGACAGAACCTTGTCTTCCTTCCTCCATCCCTTTCCAAATCATTTTGAAGTTTGGTGGTAGGGACATACACCGCACACAGGTAGATGAAGGTGCTTCTGTTAGTATTTTATCCTCAACTGCTTGGAAAGCTTTGGGTTCCCCTCAGCTTATGCCTATTACGCAGAATCTGAAAGCTTTTAACATAACCATTAGTGAACCTTTAGGAATCCTTCCTAAGTTTTCTATTACCTTGGAAGGAAAAACTGTCTATATTGATCTTATGGTAGTTCGAGGCCCCTTGGATTTCAATTTACTCCTTGGGCGAGACTATGTTTATGCAATGAAAGCTGTCATATCGACACTCTTTCGCGTGATGTCTTTCCCTCACAATGGCAATATTGTGACTGTAGACCAGCTTTCATTCCCTAGTCTTGTTTCGACTACCAATAATATGACATCCCTAAATGTTCCTGATTCTAAAGTGGTATCTACCCCGCCACGGGTTAATTATGTGGCAACTAGTCCCATGTTTTCAGTTACCGATGTAAGCGAGCCTCTCACTGTTTGCTCGTCTTCCTTTGACTTAGATCCGGTAATTGACATGGAAAACTCTATGGGATTATTTGAACGCGATGTTCTTATCCCTTTTGAGTCCCTTGGTATGTGTTCCTTTCATATAACTATTCTTCCATCTGATGAAGACTTCCTGGAAGCCATGATCAAGGTGTGTCCATTGACATTTGTTTCTTCTAGTTGGAAGCCATGATCAAGAGTTCAAGATTTATGTGAGGAGAGTTCCTTGTACTGTGTCAACCTCGTTAAAAAATGAATCAGTGAGGCCGAGGATAGTTCCTTTTACTGTGTCAACCTCATTAAAAAATGAATCAGTGAGCGAGGAAAGTTCCTTTTACTGTGTCAACCTCGTTAAAAAATGAATCAGTGGTCCGAGGAAAGTTCCTTTTACTCTGTCAACCTCATTAAAAAATGAATCAGTGAGTCCGAGGATAGTTCCTTTTACTGTGTCAACCTCGTTAAAAAATGAATCAGTGAGTTTGAGGATAGTTTCTTTTACTGTGTCAACCTCGTTAAAAAATGAATCAGTTGGTGATGAGGACCATTCTTTTCCTGTGTCAACCTCATTAAAAAATGAATCAGTAGGTAGATTGTAGAGAGTAGATTGGTATATTAGAATAAATAATTTCTGAGGACAGTTCTTTTCCTGTGTCAACCTCATTAAAAAATGAATCAGTAGTTTCTGAGGATAGTTCCTTTTACTGTGTCAACCTCGTTAAAAAATGAAACACATTGGCATGAGCATAGTTATTTTCCTATGTCAAGCTCGTTAAAAAATGAAACAAATCCTCCCCTAATTGATTTGAGTCTTTGAATAGACCTCATAAATGTTAAGTCATATATTTAGGTTAGTTTTTAGGTCGGGTCTTTCATATGATCTCGTAAATGAACCTTCATTCCATCCAACTATTAATTACCAGCAGTGTACTTAGTTGAATGAAATGAATCTGGGGGGGCATGCGCTCTAGCAGTTACGCTTAGGGGGCATCAAGCACAATTTTCTCTTTGTTTCAAGCTTGGGAAAAATGAAACCACTATGAAGCATAATTTTTCTCTGTTTCAAGCTTTTGTAAAAATGAAACCTATCTTGAGTCGATTTCGGTTATTATTTTCAAGACTCGTTAAACTCATGAAAATCCCAAGATTACTTTGATATCTTTCATTCTCGTAAAACACATGAAAATGCCGAGTTCTTTCTGTCTTTTCCTGCTCGTTAATTAAATTGAAATTCGGCCAGGAGTACATTTTTATCCCTTTTTCGAACTCGTTAAAACTTACGAAAAAGTGAAAACCATGAGTACACTTTTATCCCTTTTTCAAACTCGTTCAAACTTACGAAAAAGTGAAAACCATGAGTACATTTTTATACCTTTTTCGAACTCAATAAAATTTACAGAAAAAGTGAAACAACTGAGTATACTTTTATCACTTTTCCGGACTCTTGAAAATTACGAAAAAGCGAAACCCTGGAGTTCTCTTTTAAGCCCTTTTCAGACTCTCTAAATATGAAAAGATTGTGGAGCACTGATTATTCGAACTCGTTAAAGTAAATGAATAATCGTCCCTTCAGTATAAGTTTATCCCTTTTACGGACTGAAATGGACTATTTACGAAAAAGGTATACGTTGACTAAATACGGTCAATAGAGTTCTCTCCCGCATTATTTTATACTTTTTCGGGCTCGAGAGACTAAATTTACGAAAAAGAACACCCATGGAGTTTTCTTCGGTTTCTTCTTCGACTCTAAAACTGAAAAACACGGAAGTTTCTCCTATCTTGAATATTAAAACTTATTGGTAAAGGACTGTTCAATTTCAAACGAAGACGAACCACATCATGTACGGTTCGAATCTTGGCTTCGTTGGACTCATCCGAAGGATGAGCTTATAAACAAGCAAATGTTATCCTCCTCAAGCTTGTCAAAAATAAAGAGGTACTTGCCAGAAATGGTGGGGGAAAAGAGAGAAAAACGAACCTGTTTATTACATTTTGATTATTCGTAAAACTGTTAACCACTCTTGAACACGAAATTTTTGTCCACTTGGGTTGGGAAATCCTTTGCCTAACAATTAATCATACCATTGAAAGTCTTCAGCCGGTTTCTGGGTATTAGCTTTGGGTCAGTTGTCACCAAGCCATCTGCAGTGTCGTTATGTGTTCAAGAGGACAATTCAAATAAACCATTCATCTGCAAAATATCTGTCATCCATTTTTTACCATCCCTGAGTCAGTCCTTGCCAATATATTTTCAAAACTTGACCTATGATTTCGCGTTGTGGGCTTGCCTACGACATATCACTTTCTATCGACGACAACTCATTATCTAGGAAGTTGATCTAGAAATCGTCAGTACCTTGAAATCTGCATGCCTCAATGGCAGGTTTCTCGCTTTCGACTTCAGCTCATTTATTCACATTTCATAGATTGTACTGAGTACTTTTAGAGCCATTGAAATTACTGGTGGTTTCTCTCACACTTGTTAACAGTTTACATTATTGACTGGTAATCAAGTGGTTTCTCCCATGTTCGACTTCAACACATTTAATCGCATGGATAGAATCGTACTAGTTCGGGAAGTAGAAATCAAGACCCTGGATCTAGTTTCCACCATCCAGGCTGCTAGGAGTTTTATTATTATACAGTAGACTATTTATAAACAGATGGCTGCGTCCATACTGTGTCAACACATGTCTATATTGTGATGTATTCAAAATCATTCCTGTATCAGAACAATTTAAGTTAGTTCTAGATAGTTTTGATCTGAGTATGGGAATGCCTACCTCAGTGATGATATGTATACATATATATATTTTTCATTTAATGTTTTTACAGGTTCCGACTGGGGTGTCCACAAGATGATCCTTGAAATGATAAAGTACTTCACTCTTCATATATGACAGACTTCATCTTCATCTATTTCAGACTTCGCACTTTAGGGGGCAATCTGTTACACTAAAAAATGTCACCTTGACATTCTGCTAACTGTATGAGCTCATTGACACTCATACTTACCTCCTCTACAAGTCTTACAACCTTTGTTCCTCATTCCAAGCCTCAGAACTGGAAGAAAAACCCTAAAAATCTCTGAAACTCAGGGTACGCAGGTAATATGAGACCTTCGTGCGTTTTTAGCTAGGGTATGCAAGTAATGTGAAGAGAAAATGCGTTCTAGAATGCATTTTTCCAGTGTAATTCCTGCGGTACCCCTGTAAAGTAAAAAAAGCGCGAAATTAAACTGAAAAAGTTGAATTTTGGTCAATTCTAGAAGGTTCTGGATGAGATATTTTGGGGATGAGTACGCTTTAGTAAGGTGCATGTATCCCACACCTTAAGGAACTAATCCCTTGATGTGAGGGGCCTGTCCCTTTGAAGAAGGATTCTATCCCTTTAAAGGTGGAATCCTAACCTCCTCATCTGCTCTATAAAAGGAGGCATTGGGTAGCCTCAAGGGGTTAAGAAAAATTGTTAAGTTAAACTATTGGAGGATTGAGGAGTTGAAGCTTTAGAATATTTGAGTTGAAGTGCTGTTAAGATTTATACTTCTTTCTGCTAAGCTTTTGAGAGGGAAGACCAAATACCTCTTTGTGCTCCTGGAGGAAGAGTGCAAGACTTATCAAAGTAGAGGAGACTCCTGCTTCGGACCCCGGGAAGACCTTTCGAACATCAAGGCTAAGGTTGTAAGGTTCTTCTGTATATTTTAAGCTTAATACAATCAAGTTCTCTTTTTCTCAATAAATTGTCGTTCGATTGTTTATTTCAATAAGCTGTCGTTTGATCGTTTATTTCATAGATTCCTTGATCACTATGATAGGTAGTTTTATAATTATTTGTTATACAGGTGCTATTGCTATTTTCTTGTTTGTGATTGCAGATCAACTAAATATGATACTTTCTTGCGACAAAAGAGCTCTTGTTGTGACGAAGGATTATTGATGCGACAGAAGCACTACGACAACAAATAAGAATTTGGATCTAAGGTAGGATCGACACCTTCATAGCATTTATTTGTAAAATGAATATATCTAGAGAAAGAAAAACTTAGTTGTTCGTTTGTTGCTAGATTGTCTTCTGACACTAGGGAGATTGGTCTTGTCCGCAAGAACGATTTATCCGGCCAACAAATCTCTCTCTAAGCATACAAGATTCATAAAAACACTATATAGGTGTAAGGCCTACCTTATGTCCAGTGCTTGCTTGATCTCGTTGAAGTCCTTCCCATGCACTTGAAAGAACGTTCCTCGTGAATCTGCAGTCACAAACAAGCAAAAAGATTACACAACACCTGTATAGACATCATTATAAACCATACTCATCATAATGATCAAGGAATTTATGAAATAAACCACAAATAGACAGTTTAATGAGAGAAATGAGTATATTTGTATTAACTTAAAATAAAGAAAACCTTTACAACCTGTGCCTTGATGTCGTGCAGGTCCTCCTGGGGTCCGAAGTAGGAATCTCTTCTAATTTGACAAGCATTGCACTCTTTGAACCAAGACAGATAGAGATGAGTGATTTAACCTCACAGAAAGTCTTAGTTAACTGAGTCTGAATCTCAACAGCATTTAACCTCAAATATCTTAAAGTTTGAACTCCCTTTGAGGCTACCCAAGGCCTCTTTTTATAGTGGAAAAGAGGAGGTTTTCTGTTCCAAATATGAAGGGATAGAATCCTCCTTCAAAGGGATTAGCTCCTTACATCAAGGGGTTAGCTCCATCAAGTGAGGGATGCATGAACCTTCTCAAAGCGTATCTATTCCCGAAAATTTCCATCTAGAATCTTCTACAATTCATCTAAAATTCACTTTTTATCTTTACTTTCTTGCCTTTTTGAGTTTTACAGAGGTTCGCACCCATGACACAGATAACGTGCGGTATGGTTCCGCAGGAGGGCTGAACTTTAGGTGCGAGACCGCAGGAAATAAATAGAGAAAGTGAAATACCAATGTTTAGGGGATTTTTAGGAACTTTTCTCTGATTTTGAAAGCTTGACATGAGGAGCTAATATGTTAGACTTGCAAAAGGAGGAAGTATGAGTAATAATGATCTCATACTCATAACAAAATGTCAGGATGATAGTTTTTAGTGTAACAAATTGCCCCCTAAAGTACAAAGTCTGGAATAGATGAAGCTGAAGTCTGTCATATATGAAGAGTGCAGTACTTTATCATTTCAAAGATCATCCTGTGGACACCCCAGTCGGAACCTGTAAAAACATTCAATGCAAAATATATACATATATATGTCATCAACAAGGTAGGTAAGGCATTCACATATAAGTTAAAAACTAACTAGAACCTAACTCAAATGCGTTCGATCGGACGCCCTGACTGAATACATCATAGTACGGATATATGTAGACACGGTATGGACGCAACCATCTTTGTTTATAAATAGTCTATTGTAAAACGATAGCAAAAAAATTCTCATGACTGGATGGTGGAAACTAGATCCGGTCTTGATTTCCGCATCTCAAACTAGTACGATTCTATCCATGTGAATAAATGTGTTGAAGTCGAACATGGTGGAAACCATACGAATTACCGGTCGTGATTAACGAGCACATTACTTAGTGTGAGAGAAACCACCAGTAATGTCAATGGCTCTCAAAGTACTCAGTACAATCCATGAAATGTGAATGAATGAGCTGAAGTCGAACATGTCACGGAATTGATCCATCGATCGTTGTTCATGAGATTAAGACTTACCCAGATGCTAAACCTGTTCGTCAATGATTACGTCAAATTCATCCTAGAAAAGCTGCTTCTATAAAAGCTGAAGTTGAAAAACTACTTCGAGCAGGATTCATTTATCCAATTCCCTTAACAGATTGGGTATCGAATATTGTTCCTGTGACTAAAAAACAAGGAACGATAAGAGTATGTATCGATTATAGGAATATTAATCGAGCGTGTCCAAAAGATAATTATCCAACTTCCTATATCGATCAAATAATCGATGATTGTGCTAGCAGTGAATTGTTTTCCTTCATGGATGGCTTTTCCGGCTACAATCAAATAAACATACTCCCTGAAGATCAACCTAAAAAAGCTTTTATTTGTCCATGGGGAACGTTTGCTTATTGTAAACTACCTTTTGGACTAAAGAACGCTGGAGCAACTTTTCAACGGGCTATGTCTTATGCATTTCATGAAATTAAGCACATTGTCCAACCATATCTCGATGATTTACCTGCTCATTCATTACGTAGGGCCGATCATCCCACTCATTTACGAGCAATTTTTATGAGATGTAGGCATTATCGGATAAGGCTGAATCCGCATAAATGTGTTTTCTGCGTAGAATCGGGTCGATTACTGGGATTTGTTGTCTCGAAAGTAGGTATTCGCGTCGATCCATCGAAGGTCGAAGCCATTGTTAAATTGCCTCCTCCTTTGACTTTGCGCCAAATCAAAAGTTTGCAGGGGAAAGAAATTTTTTTACGTAGGTTTATTCCTAACTATGCTGAGCTTACAAAGCGTTTTACTCGGTTGTTGAAACAGAATATTCCATTCTTCTAGGATGAGATCGCTGATCGATCTTTTGATGCACTTAAACACACGTTAACCCATGCACCATTATTACATCCTCCCAACTACAACCAAGATTACATTTTGTACCTCGCTGCTTCTCATTCCACCATTGGGATGGTACTAGTTCAGGAAGATGAATCTCACAATGAACATGTGATTTATTATCTTAGTCAAAATCTGCATCCGACTGAAATCAAATACACACATGTGGAGAAATTGGCCTTGGCAGATGTTCAAGCTGTCCAACGTTTTAGACATTACATCTTGTTACGTAAAACCAAGGTAATTTCTAATTGCAACCCTATGATGTATATTTTGACCAAACAATTGCTAGGGGGGAAATATTCCAAATGGATAGTTATCTGCAGGAATTTGACTTGGAATTTGAAAAATCCAAGGCAAAGAAATCTTTGGTATTTGCGGAACTGATGTGCGATTTCCCCTCTACTGATATTGAAACAGTGGCAGAAGAGTCCATTGCGGACGAATCTTTGTTTCTCATCAATACACTTGATCCTTGGCATGGAGATATTATTGTTTATCTCCAAACCCAATCTTTTCGGCCTGACATTTCACGAACTTAGCGATGGAAAATACGCTTCCAATCCCAATAGTATAATATCATTGGTGATACACTTTATCGACGTGGAGCGGATTCTATTTTCCGACATTGTCTAACTCATGAAGAAGCTTAAAAGGTGTTAAATGACTGCCATTATGGAGCATGTGGCGGTCATATGTCTGGGTATGCCATAGCCCAAAAGATATTGCGTACAGGTTATTTCTGGCCAACGTTGTTCAAAGATTTCATTTATGCGGTTCAGAAATGCCACAACTGTCAAATTTTTTATCGGAAAATGCGTGCGCCACCCGCTCCTCTTCACCCTATAATTGCTGTTGGTCCTTTCACGAAATGGGGTATCGATCTTATTACATGTAACCCTCACTCGGTCGAGGGGCATGCCTATATTATCTTAGCAGTAGATTATTTTATAAAATGGGCTGAGGCGATGCCTACATTTTGAGCTGATGGAAAGACTGCTGCAACATTCGTATTTAATCACATAATTGCTAGGTTCGGTGTTCCTCAAGCTATTATTACAGATCATGGAAGTCATTTTCGGAATGTCATGATGACTGAACTGACAGACCAGCTTGGCTTGCACCACAATAGTTCCACTCCGTATTATCCGCAAGCCAATGGTCTGGTTGAAGCCATAAACAAAGTTTAGTCACCATGATTAAACGAATCATTGGCATTCACAAGAAGAATTGGCATTCCATGTTATTTTCAGCGCTTTGGGCATATCGAACCTCAGTCAAAACATCAACGGGTTTCACTCCTTTTCAACTGGTTTATGGTTTGGAAGCTGTGTTGCCGATTGAATGCGAAATACCGTCATTAAAATTAGCCGTAGAATTACTTACAACTACGTCTGAAGAGGAGAAATGTTTCTTGTACTTAGCCCAATTAGATGAGAATCGACGAAATGTTGCAATAGCAAACGAGGCTCATGTTAAAAGGATAAAAGCTCAGTATGATAGAAGTGTGACGCCTCGAATTTTTTCAGAAGGAGACCTAATTTTACTTTATGATCAAGCTAACGACAAGCTAGGAGCTGGGAAATTTGTGCCTATGTGGCATGGTCCTTACATTGTTAAACGAAAGTTAGCAAAAGGGGCCTATGAGTTGATAGATTTTGACGGTGTCCCTTTGGATAAACCCAGAAATGGGCTTTATCTAAAGCGATATTATGCTTAAATGAGGTGTGGAGATTTTTTGTTAGTTTAGATTTCTTTACTGCTGGTGTGTTTTAGATTAGAAAAGTGTGCCTAGTTTAGAAGTGTGTTTTTGTCACTATTCCTGCTTATCTGAGTTTTACTCTCTCTACCAATCTCTCTCTAAGCATACAATATAAGTTCTGTACATAATTTAAAACACTCATACATATCTTGTGAATTACATGATGAAATAATATTAATAAGGATTCGTTTCATTCCTTCCCAACACATGTCTATCATATCATTACTATTTCTGTCACTAATAAATAAACACATGTGTATAGCTTAGATTAAAGGTATTACTGTGCTAAAATCACCGAGCTTGCACATATACTTATCTGATTATGCAATCCAAAGCTATGGTCCTCCCAACCTTCAAGAGAGGCAATTATGTCCTCCTCTTTCTCCCGTGCTCCATTCCTAAAAGGGATGGGTTGACAGTGGATTTTTCTGCTGTTACCTCAGGACTCCTAGTCCAGTCAGTACCAGAAATTTTATCAGGATTACTGGGTGAATTCCACTGGTCTCTACCAGCTCAGGAAAATCTCCACCCTCTCCTTAGTCTATGAACATAACCCCCATTCCTCACTGGGATGAGTCTCTTATCCCTAGAGGAACATGTAACTGTTCAAAATTGTCCAACCACCTTTCAGTTCTTGGAAAACATTTACCATCAACCTTTTTACTTTGTATGGAACCACTTTCCATAGCTAATTTTATTTTTCACAATTAACAATAAAGAAAAAAACTTATCCAGCAAAACATTAAGTGTCTCAGTCTTTTCTTAAAACAAATAATAAAATGTCGTTTAACCAGTTAACACTAAATACAGCTATCATAACTTCCCCTCTGGAAGTAACACCATCCTTGGTGTTTCACTCGAGCTCAGAAAATAGCTCTGGGTAAGCCTCGTGCACAAAGCCTTCATCCTCTCGAGTAGCCTCATCCGTGTCGAAGTGCTTCCACTACACCTTAACCTGGGTGATGACTCGCTTCCGGAGCATAATTTCTCTCCTGTCGAGTATGCGTTGAGGCTCGACTAGAAACTCATCGTCCGGCTCTACCTACAAACAACAAAGTTCCTTTTCAAAATTTTATAAAGAAATCATATTTCAAGTTAGGATTTTTAATTCTATCCTACCTGTATATTCTGCCAATGAATTACGTGCTTCTAATCATGCACATATTGCTTTAACAGGGACACATGAAACACATTGTGTATTCGAATGTGACTGGGTAAATCTAGCCGATAAGCCACAGGTCCTACCCTTTCCAAGATTTGGAAGGGTCCACAGAACCTAGGAGCCAACTTGGCACAAGAGGCCCACTGCAAGGTACTCTTCTTGGGTTTCATCCTCACATACACATGATCACCCACTTCAAATTCCTGATAGGTCCTCTTCTTATCTGCATAGATCTTCTACTGATATTGTGCAGCTTTCAAATTTTTTCTGATCTTCTTTACTTCTGACTCCATTTCAGCCATCATTTCTGGTCCCAGCATTAGTTTCGTTTCGCGGCTGATCCAATTTATGGGTGTGCGAAATTTCCTCCCATATATAACTTCAAAAGGACTCATCTTAATGGAATCTTGATAACCATCTTAATTGACTCTTGATAACCATTTCTATAAGAAAATTCAACCATATGCAAATAGTCTTCCCATTTGGTTGGTTGTTGCATCACGTACATGCGCAACATGTCTTCCAAAACTTGGTTTACCCGCTCTGTCTAGGAATGATAAGCAGTGCTAAAGTTTATTTGGGTCCCTAGACCTGTGAACATAGTTTTCCAAAATGCTGAAGTAAACTTTTCATCTCTGTCGGAGATAATAGTTTTCAGAATGCCATGTAGCCTGAATATTTCTCTCATAAAAATGTTCGCTATCTGTACAATCTTATAAGTAGACTATACAGGTATAAAATGTGTGGATTTACTCAATCTGTCAATTACCACCATGATGGAGTCATTGTGCATCTTTGAACATAGTAAACCTGTAATGAAGTCTAGGGATATGACCTCCCACTTCCATTCAGGTATTGGTATGGGCTGCAACAATCCTGCGAGATGTCGATGCTCCATGTTAACCTGTTGACACTCCAAACATTTGTTTAAGGATTCAGCAATGTTGTTATGCATACCAAGCTAGAAATATATTTTTCTAATACCAGATAACATTTTATGGTATCCTGTATGTCCTACATAGTTACTTTGATGATATTCATCCATGATTAGCTCGTTTAGGTCCACACGGTATGGAACATATAGCTTTCCTATAAAGGTTAGCATTTTTTATTTATTAACTTCATATTCAGAAGAATTTCCTTGCTTTCTAACCTCTTCCGGTTTTTGCCATAGGAATTGATATTTTGGATCCTTGTATGCTTCCTCTTTTACTTGATCCAATAATTTACATTCAAGTTGATTGAAGTAAAGATCATAAACACAATGCATCTTTCTATTTAAAGCATAAACCACCTGGTTTTCCTTACCCTTCACGTGCTGGATGTCCATATCAAATTCACTTAAGAAGGCATTCCATGTTTCCTCTCAGGAGTTTAAATCAGCTTGCTTGAAATAACTGGTTAAGCTACTATGATCTGTCTTTAGTACAAACTTCTTACCCGACAAGTAGTGTCTCCATACCCAGAGTGCATGTACTACTGTTGTTAACTCTAGATCATAGGCTGAATATATTTTTTTATGTTCCTTTAGCTTTCTTGACTCATAAGCCACTACCTTCCCTTCCTAAGATAAAACTACCCCAACTCCCTCTTTACTAGCATCTGTACAAACTTCAAATTATTTGTTGGGGTCAGCTACCGTCAACACTGGTGCAGTGGGAAATAGATACTTTAACCTCTCAAAACTATTCTGGCACTCAACAGTCCATTTAAAGACTTTTCCTTTTTTCTTCAAGGAGGTAATTGGAAAAGAAATTCTAGAAAATCCCTTAGTGAATATTCGATAGTACCCATCCAATCCCATAAAGGATCAAATATCTGTCACATTCTGGGTACTCGCCATTCCACGTTTGTCTTGATTTTCTCTGGATCAACAACAATTCCTTCTACTTAAATAACATGGCCTAAGTACTAGATTTTTGTTTTGAAGAAATCACACTTGTTGAACTTGGCGTACAACTGGTTTTTTCTTAACATTTCCAACACAATCCTTAGATGTTATTTATGTTCTTCCTGGTTATTAGAGTAAATTAAAATATCATCGATGAATATGAGTACAAAATTGTCTAAGAAATGATGGAATATACCATGCATTAACCTCATAAATGTCGTTGGTGCATTGGTTAACCCGAAGGGTAACACCACAAATTCATAATGCCCGTATCTAGTACGGAAAGCAATCTTGCAAATATCTTCATCCTTGATTCGGATCTGATGATATCCAGATCTTAGATCTATTTTTGAAAATATTGTGGCCCCCTTCACCTGATCGAACAGATCATCAATCCTTAGTAGAGGATATTTATTTTTTACTGTTAACTTGTTGAGTTGTCTATATTCCATGCACATTCACATGGTTTTGTCCTTCTTCTTAACGAACAAAATTGGTGCTCCCCAAGGGGACACACTTGGACGAATATATCCTTTTTCCAATAGTTCATGTAACGACATTTTTAATTCAGTTAATTCTGGAACACTCATTCTGTAAGGAGCCCTTGACACAGGTGATGCTCTTGGAATTAATTAAATGGTAAAATCGATATCTCTTCTTGGTGGTAATACAGGGATATTTTCTGGAAATACATCCATGAAATCTTGTACTACTGGTATGTTTTCGATCATAGGTGATTTTTACTTGGAATTGGCATATCCCACCCGGATGGCATAAATCTAACATCCCTTCCTCATAAACTTATTCATCTGGAATGTTATAATAGGACACAGTTGTAGTGGCTTCGTCCATGGTTTTAGGATTTATGAATTCAATTTATTCCTTCATATGTGTTGGAAAGGTGCTCATAAATATTTGTACCTCAGCCTTTTCATCTACGAGGTATGGAACATATCTTAACAGAGAAGTGAATTTGGTGATATAATCGTCCATGGTCATCTGTCCCAGCTTCAAGTCAAGAAATTCTTTAGATTTATCATTGTAGAAATGTTATGTTAAATACTTGTCTTTAAAGTATTTTTGGAACGATTCCCAGGTAACATCTTGGTCCTCAATGTTGCGAACATTCTTCACTTCTTCCCACGACAGAGTGGATTTCTCCCTTAACTGATATATGGCCAATCTAGCCTTCAGGTTGTTTTTGTACTCGTACACTGGAAAATATTTGTTCATATTTATCAACCAAGCCTCTGCCACTTCCTCAACTTCACCATCAAATGTTGGTGGTTTTATTTTTCAAAACTCACCCTGAAGCTCCCCTTTTTTCTTTTTAACTTCTTGTTGATCTGACAAATTGCCAGATTCTGCTTCATTATAGTTTGTATTCTTGTTGCTTCACTGAGAAGGGCTTATTTCCACTTTGTCAGTGGTGTGGTCACTTGTTTTTCTCTCATTACCTTTTTGCATGTCTCTATCAGCACTGGGTGTTCCATTCCCCGATTTTTCGTGTCTGGCAGGATCTTGAGTATCTTTTCTTGCTCTTGCATCAAGTGCCTGTTATCACTTTGAACCTGCACCATTTCTTCTTGTACCTTCTGTCCTGTATTCAACAGTATGCTGGTTTGGTGTTGTTTTTCTTCCAGCAGTATACTTTTTTGTTGGTGCTGATCCACACTCAACTGAACACACATCTCAGGGCTCACTTCTGGTTGTGTCTGGGGTCCCCCGGTGTTCTAGGTGGTTGTTGCATTGACCCCCTTCTCATGAAGTTTCCTATTATGATTCTTTTCTGTGCATCAGTATACACACATCTTAAATCGTTAGTTGACCCTTAGGGTCCCATCGTATGAACGCTACTCTGATACCACTTGTAACACTCATAGAAAAAAATAAAATAAAAAAATTACATTTTACTCCATAGTTAAATACACCCTTCTACCTTATTCGGAAAATAGAAACCTTACGAGAGATTCTTACCATATTTAATAACACTTTACCTTGAATTTAATGAGTAAACTTAACACTAGATTTATTACCATTTGCATATACATATAATCTCATTCTATTCTCATATAATATAGTCTCAAGCATTTTATATGCATAATTTTTTTACTAACCATCGTCTTTATTATCACTTAATATTCATCACCTACCAAATCAATACACTTATGATCTGAGCCTCATGGATTGGAATTTTTGCGATTTTGGTGCTGGCGCGTACTGGTCAATTTAAGGCTCTTGATTCTTCCATGTACTAATCTCTACAGCTTGATGATTGCCCATAGATCTTGTTCGGGATTCAAGGCCACCTGCCTTAATCTTCATCATCCATCCTTTTGGGGATATATAGTCAGACTCTCTGGCGGGAAAACTTTGCTGATTCAGCAAAACCCTAAGGGAACCCTCATTTAGTCTCGGCTCTTCATCTCTAGCCTAATACTCTGCCTCTGCAAGCATATCTTCATGATTGTGGAGGGTCGTCTCTGTCTGTAAGTGGTTTTATCCTTCTCAACAGAACACACACAGGTATGAATCTTGGTTAACATTTTCCATAGACAATGTTTCTGTTCCACTCTATAATATCTGAGTTGGTTAATCCTCTGTCCTCAGCTTTCTCCAGTGTTTGGAAACGACCCGAAGTATGGTGCTTTACCCGGTTTAAGACATACCTCGACTTCCATATCTGGTGCAAGGTACAGCTTCGAAGAGTGATGCCCACTCTCTCTTTCTTCGTGGTGTGCCTTTTATCCAGCTTTCAGATGTCTATCCACAACTTTGGCCACTGGAAGGTAGCATTTAACATTTTGATTCATTTAACTATTCTTTGTCTTTTTCTCCGAGTTTCTATTTACTTCAATCTACTCATGAGCTTCTCATTGATTCTTCCACTATTTTTTAGGTTTGTGCTCGGATTTTTCGTTTGGATAGTTGATATGACCGGTAAATATCAAACTCAGGTTTTATTTTCCATCTTTACTTGAGCGTTCTCTAAGGTTTTATGCTAAAGGACCAATACGTATTCATCAAATTTATTTGACTTTGCGGGTACCTAACTACTCCAAACCGAACTCAATCCATAATCCTTTCTCAGTTAAGATTCATTTTGCTAATGGAGCTTACTGCTCATCCAGGTACTTCACATACTTTACTTGATCATTTCTAGGCCTTGTCCTCGGCTTGTCGCGCTGGAGAAATCACTCAATGATCCCTTTCGACATTGGAGAGTCAAAATATCTTTTTACAATGTTTTCCTAAGATTTGTTGTTTTGTAAAATAAATTGTAATCTCGCATAGTAGTGCTATTCTCTATTGAGGGAGAGAGGGTTTTACCTCCGGACCCTTTCCTTTTGGTTCTCGGTGGTTTGTTTTCCAAACTTAGTTATTCTTGTATTGTGCAAATACTTATTTTTTTTTTAATCTAGTAGTATGACTATCCGGTCTTGTATCTCAAGAAATCCTCCCTGGACTACCCTATTTCAATGAAATAAACACATTTCTCATTTACTATTGTGATTTATATATATACGTATTGAGATCTTCCAAATTTCCTAAATGTTATTTATTATTGGTATAATTCTTTGTTATGGTCTGAGCTCTTGGCCGACCCCTACAATTCAATATTGTAGTTATTTTTGCTATATAATGTTTGGCTCTAATTCTTAATGCAAATTCTATATTCATACATTGAGTACTATGTAATTGAATTTGCAGTTAGATAACATTTATTAGATTTCTATATTTCCCAATAATATAAATCTGTAGTTTTGTTCCTCCCAACCTTCAAGAGAGGAGATTATGTCCTCCTCTTGCCCCCATGCTCCATTCTTGAAAGGTATGGGTTGACAGTGGATTTTTCTGCCGTGACCTCAGGATTCCTAGTCTAGTCAGTACCAGAAATTTTATCAGGATTACTAGGTGAATTCCACTGGTCTCTACCAGCTCAGGAAAATCTCCACTGATGCAGGAGCATCGGATTCGGAGTAGACAGAAGAGGGGTTTATTTTTTCTCACGGTTATATTTGATTGTGGCCAGGTCACTGGACCTGTTATTCGGTTTCTTTATTATTTTATTTCTTAGAAAATAACAGTAGAATAGCAAAGAAGATTGTTTATAGACTTAATTAGATTTTTTTTTAATCTGAAATTGTAATTAGGGGGGAACGGTTACTAGTTCCAACTGAAGGAACAATAACAAAATTAACACCTACAGTAGTATAAATAGTGGGAAAAAATAAACTATGGGGGGTTCGATTTCCATTAGGAAGGAAAAAAAAACGTGAATAAAAACATAGAAATTGAAAGCCTTTCTGCAACCAAGACTTATTCTTTTCAACCAGTTATCATCTTTGCACAGATTATAGTATAAATTTTTTTGTTCTTTTTTCTTTTCCTACTGTCACATGCATAGTACCTTAATTTAATGAATGCAAATAGAATTACGTGGAGTGTAAACAGAGATCCAGTCAGAAGGAGAAACCCTTCTGAGTTATTCAAAGCGTTACAAAACAAACAATGAGTGAAATTGCACAGGCAGAAGCATAAGATCATTTTACTGAGTAAAGAAGCGGTCGAAGACAAATACCAGGTAAGCTTATGTATATGGAAACAATTTGAATTACTTTTCATTACTGAACATTTTCCAAAAGAAACAAAATATTCATTCAAGAGCCTGTCAAATTTCTGGAGAAACCATTCGGAATAGACAGAGTTTTGGGCCTGGAAGTAGCCCTTTATAGTTCTATATAAACATTTGAATTTTACGATGAAAAAGAAGAGAGAGCATTCAGATATGATACCGGACGAGAGTTCGAATTGAAAATAATCCAACCATAGTGGAACAACGAGACCCAAGGGCGTTT
This sequence comes from Pinus albicaulis, assembly GCA_034641835.2. Classification (NCBI taxonomy): domain Eukaryota; kingdom Viridiplantae; phylum Streptophyta; class Pinopsida; order Pinales; family Pinaceae; genus Pinus; species Pinus albicaulis. The sequence goes on from CM076570.1 coordinate 641,102,290, forward strand.
TCATCCATTATAACTTACAAAGGCATTCAACAGCCGATAGAGTTTGTCGACAAAAACACAGTTTTTACAAAACCCTAAGCTACAACAAACATGAACAGAGTTGACCCTACCCGTAGGGTGTACTTGCCGAAGAAAGGATAACCAAGCTTGAAACCGGAACGAGGGCCTGCACATATCCACGAGCATTCGAACATTAGCATGTTATAGCAATTCTAGTCTTGTTAAATGCTGTGAACGAACAAAAACGAAACTGAAAAACTGAAGTAACAGGACCCAGTCAAACTTACCCAAGAATCTGGGCATAGTAGAAGCAAGCAACCAGTTTTAAAGACAATAAACCCTGCTCACAGAGGAGAGAGGCATTTAGACACTCAGATAGAAGCAGAAGAGCGTGAAAGAGGGAAAGAATATGTACCTGTGGTTTTCTTTCGAGCTGTAGATTGCCACAGGAGTACTGGTCGGCCCTGAACCTGGAACAGAGGACGAAAAATCAACAGGCATCAGAGTATAGCAACGAGAAGGAGAACAAATTTGCAGAAAATAAACTGAAACAATTGGAAAAGGCGAAGTTACCAACCAAACTGGAAGTGAAACCATTACAGTGTTGAAGGAAACCAGCAGAAACCGGAAAATTGCGCAACAGCGGTAGAGTAAGGCCTGATTGGCCTAACAGAACCTTCATTTTCTCATCCAGAAAACGCATCGAGGTATCAAAGGAACCCTCATGAAGTGGAAAACCTGTGGAGGTCAAAAACCCTCCTTTCCAGCTCAATTGACAGAAACAATAGTGAAATTGTTGGGGAGTTGTTACAACTACGGAGTATGGGCGCAAAATTCGAAGAGAGTTAATACCACTAGTCTCGAGGGAAGATTGTATCCACGGAGGTGAGCTGGCATCACAACCCAAAGGTCCACTATGTACGTCGAGCATAAATACCATTAACTTTCATTGTAATACATTTTCACTTACACGTTAACAAACATTAATGTCGAGCTGTCATACTTTGACATATTGCATTACGACATTTTAATTTAAATCCAAATTGTGTTAGCCTGTGCGAACAAGGGTACAACCTTCGTCATTTTTGGTATCAGAGCGGGTTTGTTGAAATAGTGAACATGGAGGTTGGTAGACAACGACGAGGAAGAGGGAGAGTTAATCGAAGATTAGCAGAGGAAGGAATGAGAGAGGAAATTCGTATTTTGAATGAACGATTAGCAGCAGTGGAGCCTGGAAGAAGAAGGGACCCTGATGGAGGAGATGACAGCGATGAGGAGGTTGCAAAAACGACAGATGGTTCTGAAGGAGAAGGACCTAAACTTAGATTGTTGAGGTCGGTTTTGTTATCAAGTAGTAAGCCAAAAGATGAGCTTTCTACTTACGTTGGGAATCTATCAGCAGATGTACTGCTGGATTGGCTGAGTGAGTTGAACAAGTATATCGACTTTGAAGAAATCAACGAAGAAAAACAGGTAAAATTCGCTGCCACTAAACTGAAAGGACATGCGTCCTTGTGGTGGGACAGTGTATAGGCAGAAAGGAAGAGGTTAAATAAACCGCCTATTAAAAAGTGGGCCAGGATGGAGGCCAAACTGAAAGGAAAAATTTTGCCAAAAGATTACCAGATTATGCTATATAGACAGGTGCAGAATTTTAGGCAAAAAGGGTTGACTGTTAAGGAATACACGGAGGAATTTTATAGGCTGAATTTGAGAGCGGGGTACATAGAAGACACCCTTGAAAAGACAACCAGATTTGTAAATGGCTTGAGAGGGGAGATACTGGATGAAATCAGTATTCTCTCACCCAGAACTATTGATGAGGCATATCAGTGTGCCTTCAAAGCAGAAGAAAAGATAATCAGAAAGCAGAATGCCAGAAGAGGAGGAGGATCTGGCAGAGGAAAAGGGAAGGATTTTGGCAAGGGTAGAGGCATGAATTCCAGCGAAGAAGGTAGCAGTTCCAAACCTTCAGGGATAGCAGAAAAGGACAATAACACAAGAGGGGGACAACCATATCAGCGGGGAAGAGGAAATAGTCGGGGCAGAGGATCTGTCCAATGTTATAGATGCCATAAGTGGGGACATAAGTCTTATGAGTGTCCTGAGGGGGAACCAGTGGGTGGTAGAGGAACCTATGTTGCCTAACCAGAGGAAGCAGAGGCACCACCTTAGGAAGTAGAAAATGCGCCTGAGACAGGGGAAGCTTTGGTGCTGAATAAAGTGCTGCTGAAACTAGCCAAAGAAGTTGCAGAACTAGATCAGCAGAAAGATTTATTCTGGACAGTTTTCAAGTCACAAGGCAAGTGCTGCAAACTAATAATTGACAGTGGGAGCACAAATAATTTGGTGGCCACAGAAATGGTGGAGAAGTTGGGGTTGAAATGGTTGAAGCATCCCACTCCCTATAAAGTGTCGTGGCTACAAAAGGGACATCAACTTCTAGTTGATGAGCAGTGTGAAGTGGAATTTCACATTGGCAGGTACAGGGACAAAGTTATGTGTGATATTATGCCGATGGATGTATGTCATATACTGTTAGGGAGGCCTTGGTAGTATGACCGGAAAGTGGTTCATGATGGGAAGACAAACTGTTACAAGTTTGTTAAGGATGGGATTAAGCACATGCTTGCACCCATCAAGGAGGAAAATATAGTAGAAGCTAGTGGGGTTAAAGCGTTACTGATGGGTGGAAAGGAATTTTTGAAACAGATCGATGATAATAATGTAAATTTTGCTGTTGTGAGGAGGCCAAAGATGGTGGTACTGCACACAAAGATTACAGATTTACCAGAAGAGATTGAGGAGATGTTGCAGGACTTTGGTGATATCATAGTGGATGATCTTCCAGATGAGTTTCCTCCTAAGAGGAGTATCAGGCATTGTATTGACTTCATACCGGGAGCTAGTCTGCCAAATAAAGCAGCCTATCGTATGAGTCCCAAGGACAATGAGGAGATTAGGAAGCAGGTGCAGGAATTACTAGATAAAGGGCTGATTAGAGAAAGCATGAGCCCCTGTGCAGTTCCGACAGTTTTGGCTCCAAAGAAAGGTGGCGAATGGCGAATGTGCACAAACTCCAGGGCTATTAATAATATTACCATCAGGTACAGGTTTCCATTGCCACGAATGGACGACATGATGGACTTTTTAAGTGGAGCAACATAATTTACTAAGATCGATCTGAAGAGTAGTTACCATCATATTATAATTCGAGAAGGGGATGAGTGGAAAATAGCCTTCAAGATGAATGAAGGATTGTACGAATGGCTGGTGATGCCATTTGGTTTGAGTAACGCCCCTAGTACTTTTAAGTGCCTAATGAACGAAGTGCTGAAAGAGTTCATTGGGAAGTTTGTAATCGTTTATTTGGATGACATATTGATTTTCAGCAAGACGAGAGAAGAACACTTCAGGCATGTTCGAAGTGTATTGAGGAAGCTACAGTAGAATAAGCTGCTAATAAATCTGAAAAATGTACTTCTTTCCAGCAAGAGTTAGTGTATCTGGGTTTTGTAATTGCAGAAAACGAGTTGAAGATGGATCCAAAAAAGGTTGCAGCTATAATTAGCTAGCCATCCCCGAAGAGTTTATCTGAAGTCTGAAGCTTTCACGGATTGGCAAGTTTTTACAGGAAATTCATTAGGAATTTTAGTGAAATCTGCGCACCCATGTTGGATACAATCAAGAAGGTAAATCATCCTTTTTGCTGGACAGAGGCAGCGGAGAAAAGTTTTCAGACTTTGAAGAGGAAGATCACTGAGAGACCAATATTGAGGTTTCCTGACTTCAACAAGATTTTTCAAGTTCATTGTGACGCCAACGGTACAGCCATTGGGGAAGTACTTAGCCAAGAGGACAGGCTGGTCTCTTATTTCAGTGAGAAGTTGAACGAAAGCAGACAAAAGTACTCAACCTATGACAATGAATTTTATGCGATTGTCCAAGCGTTGAAGCACTAGAGGCACTATTTATTAGGTAATGAGTTTGTCTTATTTTCTGATAATTCTACATTACAATACATTATGCAACAGCATAAGTTGAACCATAAGCATGCAAAATGGGTTGAGTATCTGCAGATTTTTACGTTTGTGCTGAAACATATTAGTGGGCAGCTCAACAAGGTGGCAGATGCGTTGAGTAGAAGGACCTTACTCTTTCAGGAAAGTACAATGCAAGTTTTGGGTTTTGAGCATTTGAGGGATTTGTATCAGAAAGATACAGACTTTAAGGAGGCCTATGAGGCCTGCCAAAACCCTTTGTTGAGGAATAATAGTCCATGGTTGGACTACAATTTGCAGGAGGGATTATTGTTTAGGGGAGGACAGTTATGCATTCCCGATTGTTAAATGAGGGAGAACATTATTCGGGAAAAGCACAGTGGAGGTCTAGCCGGACATTTTGGCATAGACAAGACATTATCGCAGGTTGAGCACTTTTATTACTGGCCAAGGGTACGATGAGACGTACAGAGGTACGTAAGCAGATGTAAAACATGTCAATTAGCGAAAGGTTGCAGTCAAAATACAGGACTTTATATGCCACTGCCTATTCCGAGCAGACCATGGGACTCAGTCAGCTTGGACTTTGTCTTTGGTATGCCTAGGACACAACGGGGTTTTGATTCAGTGATGGTGGTAGTGGATCGATTTTTGAAGATGGCACATTTTCTACCCTGCAGAAAAACTAGTGATGCCACTCACGTAGCACACTTGTTTTTCACAGATATTGTCAGAATGTATGGTCTACTGAGGTCCATCATTTCTGACAGGGATGTGAGGTTCACCGGGCACTTTTGGCATACCCTGTGGAAGAAGTTGGGCACTCAGTTACAATTCAGCTCCGCCTATCACCCACAGACTGATGGGCAAACAGAGGTGGTGAACAAGAGCCTAGGAAATCTGCTATGGAGTTTAATAGGTGAAAAATATCGGATGTGGGACCGCGTACTTGCTCAAGCAGAATTCACTTACAACGATTCACCGAATCACAGCACAGGTTACAGTCCCTTCCAAGTCTTGTATGGCATGCATCATCGCGGAGTGCATGAGCTGCGGAATTTGGGAAAACTTGAAAAGCGGAGTGCTGATGGAGAAGATTTCGCCCAAGAAATGAGCGACTTACATGAGCAGGTGAAAGAAAAATTGCAGGACAGCAGCGAGAAGTACAAACAGTGGGAAGACTCGAAAAGGTGGGAGGTTCAGTTCAATGTCGGAGATGAGGTTCTTGCACATTTTCACAAGGAACGTTTTCCAAAGAGAGAATACAATAAGCTGAAATTTAAAAAAACTGGCCCCTGCAAAATTATTCGCAAATTTTCTGCCAATGATTACGAACTACAACTGCCACCAGGAATAGGCATTTCGCCCATTTTTAATGTGGCAGATTTGTTTCCGTATACTGCTAATCCTGAGGAAGATGCGACAGTTTTTCCAGAATGGGACACCCAACTTGAGGAAGATTCTTGGGTGAGACAGATGCCTACAGCGCAACCCCTTGAGATCGAGAGCATTCTCGACATGTAGGTAGCCAAGCGCACGTGCAGGAAAGAATATCTATGGTATTTGGTCAAGTGGAAGAACTGTCCTATTGAGGATAGTTCATGGCTTGATGTGACACAGATACAGAAGGCTGGTTACTCAGTGGACGATCTCATGGAACGGAGCCATGACTTTTTGTCATCCTGGGAGCCTGATGCAGGAGCATCGGATTTAGAGTATACAGAAGAGGGGTTTATTTTGTCTCACGGTTATATTTGATTGTGGATAGGTCACTGGACCTGTTATTGGGTTTTGTTATTATTTTATTTCTTAGAAAAGAACAGTAGAATAACAAAGTAGATTGTTTATAGACTTAATTAGAGTTTTTTTTAATCTGAAAATGTAATTAGGGGGGAATGGTTACTAGTTCCAACTAAAGGAACAATAACAGAATTAACACCTACAGTAGTATAAATAGTGGGAAAAAATAAACTGTGGGGGGTTCGATTTCCATCAGGAAGGAAAAAAAAACGTGAATAAAAACATAGAAATTGAAAGCCTTTCTGCAACCAAGACTTATTATTTTCAGCCAGTTATCATCTTTGCACAGATTATAGTATAAAATTTTCTGTTCTTTTTTCTTTTCCTACTGTCACATGCACAATACCTTAATTTAACGAATGCAAATAGAATTACATGGAGTGTAAACAGAGATCCAGTCAGAAGGAGAAACCCTGTTGAGTTATTCAAAGCATTACAAAACAAACAGTGAGTGAAATTGCACAAGCAGAGGCGTAAGATCATTTTACTGAGTAAAGAAGCGGTCGAAGACAAATACCAGGTAAGCTTATGTATATGGAAACAATTTGAATTACTTTTCATTACTGAACATTTTCCAAAAGAAACAAAATATTCATACAAGAGCCTATCAAATTTCTAGAGAAACCATTCGGAATAGACAGATTTTTGGGCCTGGAAGTAGCCCTTTACAGTTCTATATAAACATTTTAATTTTACGCTGAAAAACAAGACAGAGCATTTGGATATAATACCAGACGAGGGTTCGAATTGAAAATAATCCAACCACAGTGGAATGGCAAGACCCAGGGGCATTTGCATCCATTATAACTTACAAAGGCATTCAACAGCCGATAGAGTTTGGCGACAAAAACACAATTTTTACAAAACCCTAAGCTACAAAAAACATGAACAGAGTTGACCCTACCCATAGGGTGTAGTTGTCGAAGAAAGGATAACCAAGCTCGAAACCGGAACGTGGGCCTGCACATATCCATGAGCCTTCGAACATTAGCATGTTATAGCAATTCTAGTCTTGTTAAATGTTGTGAACGAACAAAAACAAAACTGAAAAACCGAAGTAACAGGACCCAGTTGAACTTACCCGAGAATCTGGGCATAGTAGAAGCAAGTAACCAGTTTGCAAGCCGATAAACCCTGCTCACAGAGGAGCGAGGCATTTAGACACTCAGATAGAAGCGGAAGAGCGTGAAAGAGGGAAATAATATGTACCTGTGGTTTTCTTTCAAGCTGTAGATTTCCACAGGAGTACTGGTCAGCCCCGAACCTGGAACAGAGGACGAAAAACCAACAGGCATCAGAGTATAGCAACGAGAAGGAGCACACAGTTGTGGAAAATAAACTTAAACAGTTGGAAAAGGCGAATTTACCAACCAAACTGGAAGTGAAACCATTACAGGGTTGAAGGAAACCAACAGAAACTGGAAAATCGCGCAACAGCGGCAGAGTAAGGCCTGACTGGCCTAACAGAACCTTCATTTTCTCATCCAGAAAATGCATCGAGGTATCATAGGAACCCTCATGAAGTGGAAAACCTATGGAGGTCGAAAACCCTCCTTTCCAGCTCAATTGACAGAAACAATAGTGAAATTGTTGGGGAGTTGTTACAACTACGGAGTATGGGCGCGAAAGTCGGAGAGAGTTAATACCACTAGTCTCGAGGGAAGATCGTATCCATGGAGGTGAGTTGGCATCACAGCCCAAAGGTCCACTGTGTACGTCGAGCATAAATACCATTAAATTTCATTGTAAAACATTTTCACTTACATGTTAACAAACATTAATGTCGAGCTGTCATACTTTGACATATTGCATTATGACATTTTAATTTAAATCCAAATTGTGTTAGCCTGTGCGAACGAGGGTACAACCTTCGTCAACCCTCTCCTTAGTCCATGAACAGAACCCCCATTCCTCACTGGGATGAGTTTCTTATCCCCAGAGGAACATGTAACTGTTTAAAATTGTCCAACCACCTTTCAGTTCTTGGAAATCATTTGCCGTCAGCCTTTTTAATTTTTATGGAACCACTTTCCATAACTAATTTTATTTTTCACAATTAACAATAAAGAAAATAACTTTTCCAGCAAAACATTAAGTGTCTCAATCTTTTCTTAAAACAAATAATAAAATTTCATTTAACTAGTTTGCACTAAATGCAGTTGTCACATAAACAATGAAATGCTTAAAAAATTCATCCTAGGTGAAAATAAAAAATAAATTTACATGCCCCTAAAAAAACCTACCTTTGATACTATTAATGAATAATAATATGTTTCTTAAACATTGTATTTCTTAAAAAAACATTTCTAAGTGAAAATAAAAAATAAATTTACAAGAGATTAAATTTAGGGGTTCAGAATAAAAAATAATCTAAAATAAGATTGCATAGCTAGCATTCTCTGCACCTTAGTTTAATTATTGAATTTTAAAAGGTATGAATTAACTTCCACATTTGAACAAGGCCTATAAATTAGCTATTCTCACTTAGTTTAAACATAGTTAAATTAGGGTAAAAAACATAAAGACATACAACTTTATATTAATAAAAATTACAATTAAAATAACAAGATAATTTAGGATTGTGTAGCTAGAAAGAGATGATAAAAACTCTATTTCTAAATGAATTTTTTTTATAAACTTTAATATCATATTTTTTCATTTTAATTGGAAAATTTATATTTTCTTTTGATAAAAAGTATAGCTTCCTTCTAGAAACCGCTCACATGGAAGCTTCTTCTAGAAACCACTCACAGGGAAAAAAAAACAGATGTGTGGTGTTAGATTAAAATATAGTTAAATTAACTTCTTTTAAATATAGTTAAATTGAAATAACGTTAAGAGAGTGGTGTAAAATTGAATCTACTTAGATAAATGTGAGACAAATATCATCTAGTTAGTTCCTAAGGGAGCTTGAACTACTCCAACAAATACATGGTTTTGAATTAACCTTTTCAAATTAAGTGCACGTGTATAAATGGTTATATTATATTAAAGGATTAGATAAATGTTGATTTGATAGTTTAAATAAAATTTAAATGTTGAATAATTGAATTCATTGGATTGAAAAACTATTATATAAAGTTATTCCACACTAGTAGTTGATTAAGACTATTTCATGATGCACTAGAATATAATGCAAATAAATGAAATAAGACTCTCCAAGTTCAAATTCTAACTTATGGTTATGATATATTTTATTTTTTATTGTTTATCTATTATATAAAATGACTATTCTTTGAATGGATAATTTATTGCACCTATTGGTTAGAATGATATCATTAGATATAATGGCTATCAATTAACTCTTTATGTGGCGGCTTTGGTATAGTGGTTCATGGTCTATAATATTGATTGTTTTCTAAGGATGAATTTTAGGATGGACATTGATCATGTTAGTTATATTAATTAAATCCATAGACACATTTATGGTTTTTAATAATACGAGTGAAACATCTCCCATGAAGGGGATTGAAAATTCTAGCATAGTGTATTACAATGAATCTCTTGTTGGGCATCGATTTGTACCTAGGTCTCAAATTGATAGAAAAAAAAGTTTCATCATGGGATATTATCATGAAGTTTGTGTGGTTTTGGAAGTATGCTTTTTGGGTTGGCCTAATACTGTGGAGCATCATTAGTTTAAAAAAATAAACCTCTTTTTGATTCAATATGTCAAGGTTGTCAACGTGCATTATTGCATGATAACCGTGAGTAGAGTAGGGAAGCATCCCTGGCTAGCCTAGAAAGTGAGGAGAGGGATCTAGTGGAATGTTTAGAACCTAATTGTATTGTATATATTCAATATTAAAGTTATAAGAGTTGTTGATTTTCATGTTAAAATCATAATAGAAGGATACATCACTAAATTTGCAACTAAATTTAGACAATAGTTTTCACAAGTAGAGGAGGAGCTTCTGGAAGGGTGGTAAAAGAAATTGTAACCTAGGCGAAGATGGTTTTGGTGAAATAGGACTATATTCTTTTTAACCCACCAATCATGATATCATAAGAAATTGTGATTGGTTATAGTGTATGATGAATCCAAAAGAATGAATAGTTAAATTCAAATGGTATGTACTATGGGTGAGGCATAAGATAAAGTGAGAGAAGAGAAGTATAAGTGAGGTGTAATATTTGAAAAGTGGTGGAAGGACAAGGTAAGAGAGATTTTTTTAGAAAAATGAACTAGTGAGTGGAGTTAATGAAGAGAATGGAAGGACTAAAACATGAATGGACAAGTTGAATATGCGGAAAAGAGAAAATAAATCTAATTAATTGTTGGGAGAAGTTTTCTTCGTAGTGGAATGAAGGTTGTGAAGGATAACAATAGAAAGAGTGTTTAAGGAAGTGAAGGAAGTGATAGAAGAACCACACTAGGAGCACGAATGTGATATAGATAATTTATAAAATATATTGTATCAAGAAGACACCTCTAAAAGATTTCTTGATTATCCAATAAGATAAGTCATGGGCATGTATATATTTTAATCTTCTTAGTTTTTTTTTCCTTTTTTGGTAAAAAGGAACAAAAATATGAAAGCTAAGAAAAAAAACATAATAGATGGAAGAGAAATAATTTTCAACATCAAATGTTATCTACTAAATAATCACCCCGCTGTCCATTGAACTATGTCACAAGAACAAGATATAATAATTTGTACTACTTTTCTTTATTGCAAGGAGTAGTAAACTCTAAAAAACACATGTGTATGTATTATTCCTTAACCATAAGTATAAGTTTCTAGGCAATATAGATAATGGTGTTAAAGACACACTATTATTTTATTAGGTAAAGACAAAATTATTATATTTATGACAATGCTATTAATCACTACCTCTTTTCATTTCACTTTCAATAATATAATTTTACTAGTCTGCTACATAGAAGATTACCAATTATATTTTAAGTAATTATTTTGAACTTAATTCAAACATTACATCCAAATTATTGTATTTTATTTCCAAAATAGTTTTAATAATAAAAGTTAAACAAGAAATTGTATATCAATAATTGCTTATTAAAAAAAAAAACTTGAATAATAAAAAAACCTTTATAAATATAAATGATCTATTTATTCATGAATTTCAAATAAAAACTTTAAAAGAGAAAAAAGTTAAAAAATAAAGTTAAAAAAAAATAACAATAAAATTAAATTTTAAAAAATAAACAAATTTATTAAAAAAAATATTTACTCTCTATTATTATATTATTTATTATTATTATTATTATTATTATCTAATTTTAAGGTCATGGCCCAAGTCAAACAACAAATTGGTGTATGAGATTTCTTATTTGTGGGACAAGGGAGCCATCTCCACACAACTATTTGACTACTAAGTCTATAAAGGCATACATACTCTACCCCTCTCATTTTGAACATATGACTTCTTATACATTATGTTAAAAAAATTATTAAAATTTTATGTAAATTGAAAACATTTCGATAAAAACTTATAATTGGTTTGAAGAACTTGTTTTGAAAGGCCAATTCTTTTATTATTATTATTTTAAAAACTTTATTAAAATTGTATGTAAATTGAAAACATTTTCGGTAAAAAAAATATAATGGTTATGGAAATCAAAGATTTGTATAAGTTTTGGAGAACTTGTTGTGCTGGCCAAATTAAAATATATATTAGTCTGAGACCTTGTTAGTGCTTTCATCTCTCGAGTCTCTGATCATTGCACGATGCCCCTCACTAGAATTAATCGTGATGTTTTTTTAACGAATTGCTTTAGATCCAAGATCAGAAATTGGGCGCTAATCATTAAAAATATGTCCTTACCTCGGTAGTTTAATTTAAGACACATAGTTCAAGTCATTTAACCTTTTAAACTTGTACAACAGTTCAACAAAATTCCTAGGGTGGTTCGAAATAATCGATTAGCATACAATATTTCTTTACCTTGTAGTTTAATTTAAGACACATAGTTCAAGTCATTTAACCTTTTAAACTTATCAACAATTCAACAAAATTCCTAGGGTGGTTCGAAATAATCGATTATTGTGAATGAAAGTTTGATTGTTCGGAGTGTGAGAGAACCTATTATGGAAATCTCGTTGTAGTGTACTATTTTGAAATGGCATATTACCCATTAAAGAAGACAATTAAATAATAGCTCAATCTACATCTACTAATTTACAACTATTGACGTATAACATGCACCAACTATTGTAATGATCTATTAACTATCATTGTTGTAAATGAATAGTTGGATCCACACATAGAATTTTTGAAGTACTCTTTTCTTGTCAAATGAAAATTGGATGGCTTTTCTTCATTTCCATGCTCTTTATTTTATGTTTTATGGTGTAAGAAAAATTGTTACTATTACTTGTAATGTGTTGTACCAATAGATTTGTAGTCTTCTGCCAATAAATTCATAGTCTTAATGGTATTTAATATGTAGTAAATGCTTAAATTTTTACATTACTTTATTTAACCTTTAGATCTTAATCACATTCAATATGCATTGTATGCTTCAAATCCAAGCTTGGCCTACTGAACCTTCTTGATGTTAATATCATTCAATGGTCAGTGAGTACTTCAACTCCAATATTAGTTTAATCAACCTTTGATGACCTTGATGGCATTTAATGTGTAGTGAATGATTCAAAGTTAACTTTCATTTACTAAACAATACTGGTCTTGATGGGCAGTTACTAGGCAATGAATGCTTACCACCTCACTATTAAATACATCTTAAAGTTTAGGAAGGCTATATTTTGCCATAGTCCACTATTTGTTGACTGCTCAAAACAAAGTTCACATCACGAATTTACTCTGCAAATTTATTGAATGGCCTTGTTCAATTGCACTACAAGTAAATTGGAAAATAACTGAGTGATGATCATAGGGAGATGGAAGTCACTGGCGGTCTAGCCCTTTGAATTGTACATAAACAACTAGTCGATAAAATCAAAGCCGTGAAAAAGCTACTAGTTGGGGAGCTTACATGGATATCATAGGGTGCAAGTACTTGTCACCGTGAAAGAATAATAGATTGTGAAAAAAAATACAGTTTCCAAACCACTTGATTGGGGTCTATAGAGAGATCTAGTCAGATTTCTCTTTCATGCTTTCATTTGTTTTCTCATGCAGAAAAAACTGACTATTTCTTCAACACTTTCAATAAGATAATAATAAAAAATAAAAAATAAAACATTCTCTATCATGTCTAAATCATTGCTGATAGGCATGGTTCAATATCTCTTTACCATGACACACAGTTTCTTGAAACGCAAATACTATCACAAACCTCCAACAATTTTAGAGAAGCCTAGAAAAAATGCAAAAAAAAAAACCACTCCAATATGTTATAAATTTTAAATCAGCAGGGAAAAAATATTTTTCCCTCAACAAATGGAGTTCACAGAGAGTTGCAGAAATTACTTTAATCAACACAACACATTTGCGGAAGTTTACACAGAGTTGCAGAACTCACTTAATCCATACCATACAGTTGCGAAAATAAATTGAAATGAATCTTCATTTCAAAATAGAGTGTCGGAGATAAAAATCGCAACTATGGAGAGGAGCAACAATAATAAACTAATTTTACTCATGATGAAGTAGAGTAAAATAGAGTGTTACGGTAAGAAAGATACGTGAAATTTTCACAACTATATTGCGACTAACCAAACTTTATATTCAAACTTCAAAAGATGAAATACATTAACATATGGAGGTTGCGGCTCCTTCACAAGTAAAACAAGACTTATTATTTGGATTTACATTCACTAGGGTTACAGAGTAACACACAGTAAAATAGTTTTCATGCACCCACCAAAATTCGCTCCACGATTTTCTCCACTTGTCTTTCCAGACTTACATCCGCCACATTACACAACACTCTCTCTTCTTCTCTTACTCACTCTTCAAAATTACATGTAAAATCTAAACATATATATCTAAGACATTTAATTCGTGACAGGCACAATTTAATACATAGTATGGGCGGACATCATTTTTTGAACATTACAGAACTCGCGTGAACTAAAAAAAAATTGCAAATTAAATATTTTCCCATGCACATTTACTAACCATGCATTAAATTCCTATTTGAATTTAATTATTTAATCTGTTGCGGAATGGGTTATGTACTCTACTCAGTACTTGTCCTTCTCCGCACATGCAATTTGCAACCTGAAAATAATTTACTAAGGTATGGTTGTTGCTAGTTTATTTAATGTGGTGGTTGAGATTAATTTCCAACACTCCCCCTTAATTGCAACTGCCGCCATTGACCATTCCCAGATAATATCTGAGATAAAAAAAAAATCACGTGCCAATGGCTTTGTAAAGATATCTGCAAATTGTTCTTTTTACCTGTAATGCTGCAACACAATCTCACTGTTGTTAACGAATTCTCTTATGAAATGATATTTGGCATCAATATGATTTGTCCTTTTGTGCAAGACAGAATTCTTTGATAGTGAAATTAATGAATTGTTATCATAGAAAATAGTGGTTGCTCCATCTTGTTCATGACATGAATCCCGTAGATCCTTCTCATCCAAACTTTTTGACACGTTGTTGCTGTTGCGACAACATACTTAGCTTCTGTTGTTGACAATGATACTATTGGCTGCTTCTTGGAGGCCCATGAATTGGCTCCTAAGCCCAAATGAAAAACATATCCTGGCATTTTCTTTCTGTCATCAACACTTCCTACCCAATCACTCTAAGTGTAATCAACCATCCTAAAATCATTAGTTGCGGAGTACAAAATGACATACTACTTTCTTCCATTGACATACTTTAAAATTATTTTCGTTGCTTGCCAATGTGTATCCTTGGGTGTCTCCATGAACCTCGACACCAAACTCACTTCATACATTATATCAGGTCTATTTGTGGTCAAATACATTAGGTTTCCTGCCATGTTCTTGTATAATGTCGGATTGACATTGCTCCTGCAATATTCCTTGCTCAAATTCAACCCCACGACAGTTGGAGTTGGTGATGGCTTGTTGTTCTACATATTAAACCTCTCAAAAATTTATGCTACATACTTTGCTTAAGAAATAAAAATTCCATTTTCTGTTTGCTTCACTTCTATGCCAAAAAAATATCTTAACAACCCCAAGTCATTCATTTCAAACTCACTTTTCATGACTTATTTAAAATCAGTGATGAGAAAATCATCGCTTCCTGTAAAAATCAAATCATCTATATACAAAATGATAATAAGAATCTTACCGTCATTTTATTTGATGTAGAGAGTAGATTCACCGTCACATTTGTCGAACCCATTGTCCATCAAATAAGCATCTATCTTGTTATACCATGCACGCAGTGCTTGTTTCAACCCATATACAGCTTTCTGCGACCTACACACCTTGTGTTCGTGGCCTTCTATTTCATAGCCAGGAAGTTGTGCAACATACACCTCCTCTTTCAACACTCCATTCAAGAACCATTACGGGAATTTTGAGGTCTAAACTGGACCTCCTAAGAAAAATGTACAGCCAAAATAGACTTTATAAGAACCAATAGGATTAAAGATGATGATATCAACCATGGGGGATGATTATCCATTTTTAAGTAAAAGGTTAAAAAGATTAAAAAATAATAAAATAATAAAACCACTTTTTCAACTCGTATTTTCAACTTATCTCCCAAAGTTTTTACTCAAATTTCCAGTGGGAGTACTCGTTGGATGAAAAATTTAATTTCTCATCCAAAGACTACCCATGTTGCATACTTTCGATGGACCCTGCTACACGAAAAATGAGAAATACATGAAAAAACGTGATTTGTATTTCTCATTTTTCGTGTAGCAAAAATGAGAAATACATGAAAAAACGTGATTTGTATTTCTCATTTTTTCGTGTAGCAGGGTCCATTGAAAGTATGCAACATGGGTACTCCTTGGATGAGGAATTAAATTTTGCATCCAACGAGTACTCCCGCTCGAAATTTGAGTA
The DNA here is from genome assembly GCA_034641835.2 of Pinus albicaulis. Taxonomy (NCBI): domain Eukaryota; kingdom Viridiplantae; phylum Streptophyta; class Pinopsida; order Pinales; family Pinaceae; genus Pinus; species Pinus albicaulis. The sequence continues at coordinate 641,118,023 of CM076570.1, forward strand.
AAAAATTTGGGAGATAAGTTGAAAATATGTGTTGAAAAAGTAGTTTTACTTTTTTCCCTCTAAAATTTGTTGATGTAATGTAATTTTGTTTTATTATTTCCACTATTATTTTATAATTTCCTTAGGAGGCCCATTTTAGACCTCAAAATTCCCCTAATGGCTGACATTACGTCCATCTGATAGACTTTCCATTTTTGTTGCGCTGCAATTGACAACACTTTACGCATTTTCTCCATCCTTATGATTGGCACAAATGTTTCTGCATAGTCTTTTCCATGTTGTTGCTTGTAACCTTTGACAACGAGCCTTGCTTTATGCCTTTCAATCTTGCCTTCAATGTTGCTTTTGGTCTTATAGACCCACCTCACTCCAATGACTTATTTACTTTGTGGAAGGTCCACTAACTCCCATGTGTCATTCTTTTCTATTTCTCCTATCTCTTCATTCATTGCCGCAACCCATTTCTCTTGTTTGAATGCATCTTCAAAATGGATTAGGTCATATACATGAAAAAATAATGCAAATAATTAATTTAGACCAACACTGCTATCAGCTTCATCTTTCTGATATATTTCACTTATATTTTTGAATTTGTGTCCTCTTATGCTTGCAGAAGATGTGCTTGGACTAGATGGAGTTGTGGATCCTTATGTTGTGCTTGGAAAAGAACTTTCTTGGTTGTGCAACACTGTCCTATTATTTGTTTTTGGTGTCACAATCAAGGAATTACTTGTTGTGTTCCATTCCTCTTTCTCTTCATGAGACATAAATGTCTTCACATTCACTGTCTTCTCTAAACTTCCATCCCATGCTTCTTATTCTATGAACTAAAAATATCTACTGATTATTACTTTCTTGGTTGATGGATTATAGAGCTTGTAAGCCTTGGATTCATCACTATATCCAAAAAATATACATTTCCCCCCCTTGCTGTCTAACTCCTTCCTCAAATCATCTGGGACATGTGCATACACCACACATCCAAACACTCTCATGTGAGTGACATATTGCTTTATACCACTCCATGTCTGTTCAGGAACAATATACATTACACTTTTGGTTGGACATATATTAATAATATATGATGCATAAGCGACAGCTTCAACCCAATAATCATTTGGAAAATGTTTTTTCTTCAACATACTTCTTTCCATCTCCATGATGGTCCTATTCTTTCTTTTTGCTACACCATTTTGCTAAGGTATATACCTTGTGGTTGTGTATTCTATGTTCCCTGCAGAAACGTAGGAAGTATTTTGAGATATATTCTCCACCTCTATTAGTCCTCAATACTTTTATTTAGTGTCCACTTTTCTTCTCAACAAGAGCTTTGTAGTGACAAAACTGTTCAAACACTTCACTTTTCTGTTTTAGAAAATAGACCCATGGCTTCCTTGCATAGTCATCTATAAATGTAAAAATGTAATGGCTGCCACCTAATGATGGTGTTTGCATTGGTCCACATAATTCTGAGTGGACAATCTCCAAAGGTGCCTTTGCCATTATACTCTTTCTTGCTGGAAATGATTCTTTGTGTTGTTTGCCCAAGATGCAGCCTTCACATAGGGTGTCTGGTTCTCTATGAGTGGTAATCCATTTACCATGCCTTTTCTATGCAACAAATTCAAACCTGTGAAATTGAGATGAACAAATCTCAAATGCCTTAACTAGTTATCATCTTTCACTTCTTCTTGAAATATTTCTTGAGTGACAGCTGCTACAACACTTCCTTCCTTCAAGTCTGATCTTCTCTTCAGAGGAAAAATTATATTGCTTGTCATATGCAATTTTGTAATGATCTATCTACTTGGAGGTTTATCCATGATTGTGAAAACATCATCTTTAAAAAACACATTGCAGCCCTTTTGTATGAGTTGTCCAATGCTCAAAAGGTTAGATTTGAAACCAGGGACATAATAGATATCTAGCATGAAATTCTTCTCTCCCTTCTTTGTCAGAACTTCTACTCTCCCTTTTCCCATGACAAAGACTTTGCTATCAGTCCCCATTGTCACTTTAGATTTTACACTTTCATTTATATTGAAAAACATTTCTATTTTTCCAGTCATATGGTTACTACACCCTGAATCTAAGAAACATATATCTTCTTGTTATTCTCATGCTACATTACAAGCTAAAAACAAACTTTCATGGATCTGATTTTCTTTTGTAAAATTTACACTCGGTTAAAAACCCATGTCATTTTGCTTCTTTCTACATTCATTTGCATAATGACCATACCTTTTTCAATAATGATATTGGACTTGAGATTTATCATACCTATGTCCTTGTGCTTGATTCTGGCTTGAGCCTTGGCTTGGATTTTGATTGCTTCCCCTTCCAGTTGTACTTGCAGGCCTGCTTCTTCCAACTTTGTGTGGGCTCGTTTCCCTTTCTCGGTAGTTTGATCTTCCTCGACCTCTACCTTGACCAAAAGACATTTGTGTCTTGAATGCATGCTCCAATGAGGAGTTTGTTGCTTTGTTCACTCTATGCTCATGAGACAACAGTGATGCATGAAGCTCATCCACTGAAAAATGTGAGAGATCCTTTGTCTCTTCTATGGCCACTACTATGGCATTAAACCTTAATTGTATAATTCTAAAGACTTTCTCAACTATTCTCCTTTCTTCAAGTGTCTCTCCATGAGACCTAATATGGGTAATCAACCCAATCACATATGTAAATAATGAGTCTATATTATAAAACTTTTTCATACAAAGAGTTTCAAAATCTCTTCTAAGAATTTAAATTTTCATTGTCTTCACCTTTCCCATGCATTGATTGGGTGTCTGGAGGATATCTTATGCCTCCTTGGACTTCGTTACTGCTGCAACCCTTGGGAAAATACTCTCATGTACTTTTTGGAAAATATAGAAGAGGGACTTGCTGAGGGATTTGCTGTCCTTCTTCTTGTTATCTCTCAACACATATCTTTCTGCTTGTGTCAAAGCGTTGTATGCTACTGCATCTGTTGGTTCTCAGAATCCATTCTCCACAGATTCCCAAATGTTTTGTGAAGAAAATAGAGCCTTCATTGTAATTTCCCAATATTCGTAATTTTTTCCATTAAACTGTAGTATTTGTGGATTGGTCAAGCTTGTGGTTGTTGCTACCATTTTCACTGTGTAAACAACTTTCCTACAGTGTAAAACTTTTCTCACTGTTGGAGAATACGTTCCACAAAAATTTTGAGAACCCCTTTTAATGCCTCAGTAAAAACACTACTTTTACTAAGATTTTAAACCCACTCTGATACCATGTTAGAAGTTTTAAAGAAAACAGGGGAAAAATGTTTTTCCCTCAACACACGGAGTATTACTTTAATCAACACAACACATTTTCGAAAGTTTACACAGAATTGTGAAACTCACTTAATCCATACCATACAGTTGCGGAAACAAATTCAAATGAATATTCATTTCAATACAGAGTGACAGAGATCAAAATCGCAACTATGGAGAGGAGAAAATATAATCAACTAATTTTACTCACGATGAAGCAGAGTAAAATAGAGTGTTCCAGTAAGAACGATATGTGAAATTTTCACAACTATATGGCGACTAACCACACTTTATATTAAAACTTAAAAACATGATGGAGGTTGCGGATCCTTCACAAGTAAAACAAGACTTCTTATTTGGATTTACATTCACAAGGGTCACACAGTAACATTGTTTCCAGGCACCCACCAAAATTCGCTCCACGATTTTCTCCACTTGTCTTTCCAAACTTACATCTGCCACATTACACAACACTCTCTCTTCTTCTCTTGCTCACTCTTAAAAATTAAATGTAAAATATAAAAATATATATCTAAGACATTTAATTAGTGACAACCACAATTTAATACATAGAATGGGAGGACATCATTTTGTGAACATTACAAAACTTGCGTGAACTAAACAAAGCTTGCAAATTAAATATTTTCCCATGCACATTTACTAACCATGAATTAAATTCCTATTTGAATTTAATTTTTTAATCTGTTGTGGAATGGGTTATGTACTCTGTTGAGTAATTGTCCTTCTTTGCACATGCAATCCATAACTGCAAAGCATTTACTGAGGTATGGCTACTGCCAGTTCATTTAACCCATGGATTTCATAGGGTTTCAAATTATTTTTTCCAAAGCTTACAAATGTTGGAGGTGCGTAAGCCTTCCATATCATGAACCAGAGATCCATTCTGTCTAGCATTTCTAAGTTAACTTGCTAAACCAAAAAAAATGTAATAAAATAGGGTTCTTGATTTCGTTAAACTTACAGTATAGTAACATGGTTGTCCCTATCACATGTAACATGGAACCAAGTAGAAGGGTTCACCAAAGTCGGATCCAGCTCTGTGGCACATTCCCCAGGTCATGCAAGTTTATTCTAAGAGCATAGAGAGAATCATCTGCAAACACATCTATGAACACTAATTTGTACCAATCCCCAACACAAATATGTACAAGGCCTAAACAATCATATATGTTATTACAGGCTTAAGTCCTCCAAATTGGTTGAATTATATAACGAAACTATAAAAGCACATGCACTGTATATCTTTTCAGGCCATCACACAGAAAAAACACAATAGGAGGACTTGGGTTTGTTGGCCACCTTCAGAATTTGCAGCCACGTTTACAACAACTACTAGAATTAACATGAATAGAACCCATCATTCTTCCATTCTTTCTTCGAGTTGGCTTGCTCCACCAAAAAGGAGTAACACCCACACTTACCACTATCGAAATATTCTTCGGACATTTCCACCAATTAAAATGTAGCCCAATTTCATTAAGGATTTATCAACAAAAATATTTGAATATCAACAAATGAGAAAATGGTTCTACCAGCCAAAAGTGAACAAGGTGATTGGAATGAATGATAATGGAGAAGTTAGAGTTCATTGTATGAAGATACGATGGTGAAACATTTGAATATCAACAAATGAGCAAATGGTTCTACCAGCCAAAAGTGAACAAGGTGATTGGAATGAATGACAATGGAGAAGTTAAAGTTCATTGTATGAGGACACGATGGTGAAGGTAGCTTTGGTAGGATCTGGTTTGTTTATTCTAGGTGAAATTTATTTCAAAGAAAGTCATCAAAAGCCACAGATTTTAAGAGTTAGGGGATACTGTGCATGTCCATAGAACAAGAAACATAAATCTCCATTCTATTATTGTAACTTTCTTTTGAATGAAGTGTGCGCTAATTCAAATTTCAAATTTTTAATTACAACAAGGCGGTGGTTGTGAATGGTGAGTTGACAACAAATTGAATACAACTTTGTAGCGCAGTTGGCCTTAGAATCCACTTAAGACACATGATGACATGGATGGTGAAGGCAAAAAATTTTGATCACCGGATTCCCTGGCCTTATCTTTGCTGGCATTTCCGATTTTAGATAGGTACTATAAGCTTTGACAGGGTAAATCTAAAATTAAACGTCAGTTTGACATGTTACTTATTTTTAAACACTTCAAATTTGACGTGGAAAAATTTCCACTAACTCTCAAATATGTCCAGAAATGAAAAATACGTCCTACAGGACGTAAAATTCCAGGCTGTATTGGATCTCAAAACATTTCAAATATGTTACATTGGAATGAGGGATCTCAATATATTTTGAACTTTATTTGAAATCCAATGGTCTCTATTTAACAAAAACATTAATAAGTCTAGTGGAATAATTGTTTATTAATTAACGTATTTTCTCTAGTTCAAATCCAACAGATTATATCTAACCAAAAAGGTTAAGAATATTCTAACATATGTGTTTATTAATAAACATTTTTTTCATAACAGTAATGAGCCTAATTTTACAAAGCAAGTACGAGTGGTTGAATTTGGCGTGCATCTGTACCTAGAACATTATTTGTTAGAGTAGTACCATTACCACCCATAGTAGTATCTTTATCTTTGATTTGGATCATCGCAAAGTTATTGTCGCTGCCCAGAAAACGTTCTTAGTTAGAGTACCACTATCACCCACAGTATTACGTTTATATTTGATTTGGATCATTAGTATTTATCATCACTTCCCAGAAAACGTTGTATGCACTCGGCAAGAGTCAAACCAATTGTTAACATATTTAAAAATGTTGTACGCCTTGGGCAAGAGTCAGACCAATTGTTAACATATTTAAAAATTGGGCCTTGGTTTGGGTAGGAGGCATGCAGGAATAATGTAATTGCGTTCATGTATTGATCACTAATTATGAGTTAATGGTGGTATGATGGTTGTATGTCATGCATGCTTACCAAATAGGAGTGAGTGTAATCCTAAGTCCATGTTAGTGTGCACCAACCGAAGGCGGAATCATCATGGCATAAAAAGACCCTAGTTAGCTTAACCAATCACCATTTAAAAAAAATAGAATATATATATATATATATATATATATATATATATATATATATATAATAAAGTTAATATTATAATTTGTTAAATTTTCTAAGGTCTAAAGTAGCTTTGAGAAGGACATGGAGATAGGGTTTTGAGAAAACTGATTTTCTCACATCGTTGGAATTGAGGAGGGTTCATAGCCACTGCAACACATCTAAGAGGCAGCATGACACTGTCATCATGGGGTGTGAGATTATCTCCTACTAAAATGTAACGACATGAGAGTATAGTGGTAAGAAGACAAGATTGTAGGGAGGGGCTTGCCCAAATTCAGGCCCTGTGCTAAGGGCCCAATGGCAAGCAAACATTAGAGGCCAATGTCTCCCAAGAGCCACAAAGGAGCCTCACTTCGTCATTCGGACTAAGAAATTAGACTAATACCGTAGTTATATGAAAGATCATGCCTTAATTTGCAAATTTATAGGTATTTGGCGAGCTAAGAAGGACTTAATTAAATGGATTCAACTAAAATGGCAGCCGAAAGGCCACATCCATCTTAAATTTGGGGCCAGAAGATTCTTTACAGTGATTTTTACTGATCTCATGGATAAAGAAATAATTTTCGAAGGCAGACCATATTTTTACTATAATGTTGGTTTATTCCTGATTAGAAAATGGGAGGAATGCTATAAACCCGATTAAGAATGGTTCCTATCAGCACTAGTATGGGTGAGGCTCTTCGCACTACCTGTTGATTTATGGGACCCAGAAATACTAGAAGGAATTGGAAACTCTTTTCGCAGATATGTGAAGATAGCCAAAACTACACATCGAGGAAGGTATAATTTTTTTGCTCGCACCTATGTTTATATGAATATAACTAAGCCTCTTTCGGAATCGATAGAACTGGAATATGAAGGAGAATTCTGGTAGCAGCTTCTTGATTATGAACATATTCCATTTTGCTATAGATGGTGTCATGAATATGGTCATTTATTTAAAACATGCCCTCTTAATGACCCAGATCAAATGGAAGTAAAGCAACCGGAGGGAGGAGGAAGCTCCACGGAGAAGGATGATGGATTTAAGACTGTTGCTAGAAAAATAAAGAATAGTAAACTGCATGTAACTTAGAAAAACACTCCCTCTAAGAAAAAGAACAATCAAATTATGTATGAAATCTTGCAAGAAACAGGAGATAGTCTCAAAGAAGCCGAACAAAAAACCTCCTCAGAGACCATAGTTTCTAGGAAATCAAGGGAGGAAATATAGCCTGGTTTTAGGAGGACTCTTGGAAGCAAAGCGAGAATTTTTTTAGTAAACTAGACCTTGCTGAGATTTCTCTCTTTACGAACCATGTAAATATCAAAACAGTTGATCAATTTTGGGAAGCATAGGCTGATCAGTATTGGTGGAAGTGGAAGCGAAAGCGACATTGGAAGAATGCTCCAGAAACTCAATAGTGGGGGAATATTGAGAAAGAACTGCGATCCAAAAAATTACCTATTGTCACTGGAAATGACATCCTGCGGTGGAAATAAATAACTAAAGGCATGTTTACAATTCAAGAATGTTACAACATTAAAGCTAATAATGCTCAACTTCCAAATTCAAAGCTATGGTAGAAAGTTTGGTCTAATAAGCATTAGCCGAAAATTGAATACTTTTTATGGCTTCTAGGTCATGGCAGAATTCTCACCTGGGATCAATTGTAGAGACGAGGGATGATAGGACCCTTTGCTTGTGTCATGTGTGGTAAAAGTACTGAAACCATGGAATATATGTTGAATAGTTGCCCCGTTGTTGACCATCTATGGAATTTATACTTAATGTTTCAGCAAACAGATAGAAATAAAACAAGCATCCAACACACAATTGAAAATTAGAGATGAGGGTGATATCAGAGCCCTATCATTAATAGAGCCTAGTCAGTGTCTATAGGTTTCCTGATGTGGGCAGATTGAAAGGAGAGGAGTAGGCGTACATTTACAGAAGAGGCACAAAAAATCACAAAAAACTTGGAAAATAATTGTTCAAAACATAAGAGAAAGTATACTAGTTGAAAAATGGGCTCTGGATGACTGGAAAGTGAATGGAAAAGAGGCACGGATCCTAGCTCAACTAAACCTCAAGCCCCAAATGCTAGCCTTGGCCTCATGGAAACTCAAACCGATGGCATAACATGTAAAAGATAAGTATAATTCACCAGAACAAGGCTTCCTCAAGCTGAATTATGATGGGGCTTCTAAAGGCAATCCAGGTCAAGCAGGAGCAGGGGGGATTTTTCGAGATTCTCAGGGCCAAGTAAGAAGGATTTATGCTATGGAGTTGGGTTATGCTAGTAACAATGAAGTCAAACTCAACATGGTTAAACATGGACTTATAATTGCAAGAAGAGAACATTACCATAGGCTTGTGGTGGAAGGAGATTCGGTCATGGTTATAGGTATACTTCAAAAGTTGTAAAGAGGAGAAAGTTGGGAGCACACTGGTCGTGTTGAAATTCAACTAGAAAATGCACTACATACTAGTGTGGGATTCCGGGTCACACATAAGTGAGGAATTCTAGTGACACATTAGTGAGAATTTGGGCAACCAATTTTTAAATAAATTGGAAAATAAATATTAATCTTATCTCATAACAACTTGTAATAGTTAACTAAGTGTGATAGACTTAGTTAGCTCAAGAATTTCGAGTCGAGCGTCAAAGGATAGGCATGTAGAGTGTTTCTATTATTTACAGGGTCCAGTTGTAGTTGTAGCACTAGTGTGGTGTTAGTGCAATCAGTTAACTCAAATTAATTTAGTTAAAATCAGTTTAACTAGTTCTAACGGATTGATGAGCTAGTGTAAGATCAAGTGAATTAAAATATATCTAATTAACAAGTAGTTAACTACCAAGTAACTGATGATTCACTATTAATATCTTCATGCATGTCAATTTTGATGGAGACCCAGTTGAAACAAAGGTTAAAGGCAAATAAACTATCAGTTGTATTTTTAGCGTACTACCCAGGTGCAGTTATAAAGCCACAGGAAGGCCATGATGGATTGCGCAGTCAAGGATGATTGGAATTCCTTTTTAATAGGAATTATTTTGTGTAGGGATTGTGTGAGCAAGGCAGGCTGAGGGTAGGCGGAAAATTGGCTATGTGTTGGTCCAATTTTTCCTAGATCACTGTGAAGCAATTGGTATACTGTATGAGGTTGTGGTGAGCACACATGCATTGTATTTTTTCATTATTCCTTGGTTTATTATACAATAAAGATGGAGGGGTTTTGAGCAGTTACTTTCCCTAGGAAAATCGTGTGTTGTGCGATTGATTTGCTTCTTTCTCTTACTTACATGTGATTGAGCGATCATTTTTCATATTCCACAAATATTTTAGAAGGATTCAGTATCTTGTTTTAGTACATTGCATGATCAGATTGAATCCATTGGTGTAATTTATACATGGTATCAGAGCACTGGGAATCACAATATTCAATATTTGAATATTGTGTTGAACAATATTCAAATTTGCAGATACTTTCTTTGGAGCTAGAAGTAGATCAAGATGTCTTTCAATGGCTTCAAACTCGAATATGCACTCGAGGTCAGTTCGAATTATATTGCATGGAAGGACAGGATGGAGGCAGTGTTGGAGGAAAATAGGTTGAAGGAATTCATAGATAATGATATTCCCAAGCCTACATCAGTAGATTCCCAACTTCTTGATGCATGGTAGAAGAAGGTAGCAAAGGCAAGGAGGATATTGTTATAGGGAGTTCGAGATCATATTGTCTCAAGTCTCTAGGGAAAGGAAACTCCATATGCTATGTGAAAGGCCTTGACAGATCTGTTTCAAAGCAACAGTGACCACATAAAATGGGCACTCAAGGACAAGGTCAAGAAAATGAAAATGGAGAAGGGTGACACAATCTAGAAATACTTGACCAAGTTCAATCAACGTAGAGATGAGCTTGGAAGTGTTGGGATTACTGTAGCTGATGATGACTTGGTGAGCGTAGCACTTATAGGCCTTCAAAAGAGATGGCATAGTTACCAAGAATCTGTGAATGGGAGGGATACATTACCAGATTGCGAGCGAATCTGGTCAGATTTGGTACAAGAAGAGTTTCGGTGGAATCCCAGGGATGGATCCTCATCCAAGAGTCATGATGAGGAAAATTGTCCCTTGACTGGTAAGGTAAAGAAGGGGAAGAGGAAGAAGTCCTATTCCAATTCTGAGACCGACAAGTAAGGCAAGAAGCGTGACATGTCAAAGGTGAAATTTTTTCTCTGTCATGATCATGGATATTATGCCACAAATTATCCACAAAAGAAGAAGAGCAACAAGAAGGCTCTGGGAGTTGCAGCGGGCAAAGCTTTGGCCTCATAGTTTGAGTTGGACTTCTCTCTCATCGCATGCATGGCGTCAACTGTGATGGGATCTATATGGTACTTGGATAGTGGAGCATATTTCAACATGATGAGAAACAAAGAACTCTTTAGTAGATTGGAGGAGAAGGATCTTCAGATTCACATCGATATGGGTGATGATGGGAGGTATAGCGCTACCGAGATTGGTACAGTTACTTTCCAGAGACAGTCAGGTAAAACTTTCATATTAAAATATGTCATGCATGTACCAGGCTTGAAAATAATTTAGTTTCAATTGCTATGTTGGAGGATTTTGGATATGATGTGGTTTTCAGTGAAGGAAAGATGTTCCTTTGTCACAAAGCCACAGGAAAGGTAAAGAAGATTAGGGTTCATGTGAAGAACCTCTACAGACTTGATGTAGATGGCTGCGCAACAATAAGAAGTAAATCAAGGGAAGTGGTGAGTCGAGATATAGGTGAGTTATGGCATAGGAGATTGGACCATCTACACCACAGTGCTTTGAGGATCATGCAACATATTTCTATAGGTCTTCCAAATGGTACTCTTGTGCAGATAGACACATGCAAGGGATGTACCATGGGGAAGTATACTAAAGCCACTTTTCATGAGAAGGAGAACTGAGCAGCAGCAATCCTCGAGAGAGTTCACTCAGTCGAGTGTGGACCATTCTCTATAGCTTCCACAACAAAGCACATGTATTATGTGATTTTTGTTGATGATTTTTCTAAAAAGTGTTGAATATTTTTTCTGCGGAAGAAATATCAGATGTTCTCCATGTTTTGTGAGTTCAAAGCACTAGTATAGAAAGATACAAGCAAGAAGGCGAAGGTTGTAAGGAGCGACAATGGTGGTGAGTATATCTCTAATGAATTCAAGAAATTATGTGCCAAAGAAGGAATTCAGAGAGAATTGATTGCACCTCATAACCCACAACAGAATTGGGTTGGAGAAAGAAAGAACAAAACAATTATGGGAGAAACATGAGCTATGTTACATGATCAGGGCCTACCATTGCATCTATGGGTAGAGGCATGCAACACATCGGTATTTTTTCATAACCATAGTCCTTATTGAACACTTGTCATGAGTACACCAAAGGAGGATTTTTCAGGTAAGAAACCGAATGTTTCATATTTTAAAATTTTTGGCTCATCTGTCTATTTCCATTTGACCAAAGATGTCAGTTTTATGCAAAATTATGATCTGCGGATAAATAAAATTCCCTTAAGTGTGGTTCTAGGCGCTTAGAACAACAGATTAGTGACTTTGCTATCATTGTCTCTAAGAATAAATAGACACACAGAGATATAGAATAACCTACTTGTGATCCAAGCATTTCCTATTCTCCTTCTTTCGATTTTACTGTAGCCTCCAATCCAACTTAGATCGTCGGGTTGATTCTTGTAATTGTAAATAGAGAATAAAAAACATATTGCAATATACAGATGCCTACTTATCTTAATCACTTAAATTGATTAAACATGAAACATATATATCATTCAAGGGTCCATTTCATGAGAAATAGAAACATAAAAAGATATATATACGGGAAAATGAATAACAAACTTTATTAAAGAGTAGAAGGGGGAGGTTACAACCAATGATCGCTTTGATCTCACCAGCTCCAGCTTCATCCCAGTCTCATCACATTCAACATCACACCAGTAGCATATCACTTCTTTCACTCTGTCAATTGAGAATCCAACATCATTTTTTTACCAAAATTCTTCCTCTTCTAGCACTAGGATCTCTGCTCAATTTATAGGGAAACTGAAGGTAGTTTCTCAATTAAAGACTTTATAATAATAGGCAAGACACGCTTCCAAGTTCAGAGGTGTTAGATGGACACTTGGATTAGAAGTTTGACACATATGAACTCTTCTAGAAGGCACTGGCCATGTGGAGATTCCGGAACAATGAGTATTTCACTCCCATTTGACCAACACACCCTTGAATGTCGCAAAGTGCATTGCAGTGCACCCTTGATTGGAGGGAGATGCATATGCAACACAGTTAGTCCCTTGAGAGTTAGCGTTTGTGAGCTCATAAGTGATATAACATATACTTCAAACCTTGGAAATCTCACAATTAGAAGCCATGAATGATTTTTTCTTCTCTTAGGGAATATATCAACTAAAATGTAAGGGGATGATAGACTCTATTTCATTGGTCCTGGGGATGATGTCCAATTTTACCAAGTCATGGGGGATGATGCCCAAATTGACCTATAACAGCCAGGAAGATGCTAGAACCAACAACAGAGGTTGGGATATTTGTGGGGTACACTGATACTCCCCATAACTATCGGGTGTATTTGCCGGCTAACAGGATGACAGTTCTCAAGAGAGATGTTAAACTTGATGAGGATAAAGCCATGTGATTTTCAATTAAGAGGGAGCTTAACTTTCATGCAGATGAGGAACTCTTAGTTCCAAAGGATTAACTTCAGGATGTGGAGTAACCATAAGAAGAGGATCATGGAGTAGAAAAAACTACTCATGCAGAGCCATCCACCAGAAATGGTAGGAAGCCCACCATAGAGGCTGACGGATTGATGCTAGATGCGGTAGAGTATGTAGGTGCACATACATCACAACGTAGGCAAAGAAGGTCCCCAAACATGTATACTGGATACATGGCTCTTATGAGCAAGTGTATTGTGACAAAACCATTCTCTTTTAAGGAATCAGTGCAACAACCAACATGGGTTGATGCCATGGTTGAGGAGTATGACTCCATTATCAGAAATAATGCATGGGAAGTGGTCCCATGACCAGTGGAGAAGTCAGTGGCTAGATCTAGGTGGAACTACAAGGTGAAGCAAGTAGTAGATGGGAGTGTGGATAAATACAATTCTAGATTTGTGGCCCTAGGATTCTTAGAGGTAGAGGGGATTGACTATGAGGAGAATTTTGCACCAATTGCAAGGTAATCATTGATTAGATCCATCCTTGCACTCTCAACGCAGATGGGGTGGCACATACATCAGATGGATGTAAAGACAACCTTTATCAGTGGAGTTATTAAGGAAGAAGTGTACATTGAGCAACGAGAAGGTTTTGAGAACTTTGACAGGGAGTCACACGTGTTCAGACTCAAGAGAGCATTGTATGGGCTGAAGCAAGCACCTTGTGCTTGGTACATCAGGATCGACAGCTATTTCACCGAGTTGGTCTTCATAAAGAGTGCCACAGATGCAGACTTATATCATAGTGTGGTTGATGTATTTATAAATTGCCGCGAAATGATTCACAATTTTCGCACGTTAAGCTTTTGATTATTGTACTATATGTCGATGATCTTATACTGACAGGTGATGAGTAGCTCATAACTTCTTGCAAAGAAGATCTCACAAGAGAATTTGAGATGAAAAACATGTAACTCTTGCATTATTTCCTTGACTTAGAAATACGTCAAAGAAATGGAAATCTATTTAAATACTTTACATGGAACTCTTGCATTATATTCAAATATTTTACATAAATATAAACAAATAATTTACTACAATAATTTTGTAAACTAGTAAATGAGCCAGTAGTTTAAAAAATATATTTAATTCTAATAAATGAAGTTTTGAGTTATTATCCCAAATCTTAAATTTTATTATAAATAATATTAAATTTATTATTTGCAAAAGCGAGAGAGAAATAAAATCTCATTTGATTTTAAATTTTATATATATATATATATATATATATATATATATATATATATATAACAACCTTAAATAACTTCAAATATATATACTAAATAGTAACCCTAAATAGAAACCCTAATATATAGGGAATAGAAACCCATATATATACTATATAGCAACCTGAGCAACCTTAAATAGCTTCAAATCTTGTAAGGCCCACAGGTGCCAATGAATTATACATTTTTTATTTATATCCGTTTATATCGTTTAATTTTTTTGCGCAAATGATTTTTAATTTACTTCTTTTATGTATTTTATTTTGCATTACATGGATTTTTTTCAATAAATTTTATTTTATTTAATTGATGGGTTTTTTTGTTATAAATTTTTTTGTGTGCTCCATGTTTATAGAATTAGATTAAATTTTCTGAGTTTGAATGGTTAAGTATTAATTTCTTTAATATTGATTATTTATTTATTAATATTATTAATATTGATAATGTTAATATGATATAATTAATATAATTAGTGTATTTAGATAAAAAATATACAAACAAATTATGTTTTATTTTTTGATTTTATAATTTTATTGGGTTATTTAAAGATTTTATATATTTAAGTTTTATAATATTAAGTTTTTGTAATTTTAAATTTTTAGGTTTTTATAATATGGGGTTTTATAATTTAGAAACTCAATATTATAAAATTAATACTAGAAACCCTATAATAATAATAATTCCATTAATAACTTTGAAATTCTTAAATAATAATAATAATAATAATAATTAATATTAAGAACTATAATGATAATGATTAATATTAAAAACAATATTAATAATAACAATGAAATTGTAATTAATATTAAAAAATAAAATTAGTAACATTAATAATATCAATAACAATTATTAATAAGATCATTAATACAATATTAATTATGTTTAATAATTTAGATTATTAATAAGACCATTAGTATAATATTAATTATTAATTATGTTTAATAATTTAACTCTTTTGGATTTAACTTGTATTGTTAGACTTTTATTCATTAAATTTATTAGATTCAACGTAAGGAGCTATATTATATTTATTATATTTTTTTGGCATTGCAAAGATTTTATTCAATGAACTTTATTTTATTTAATTCATAGTTTATATATATATATATATATATATATATATATATATATATATATATATATATATATATATATATATATATATATATATATAATCAATAGATAGATTGTATCAATAATTTGGGAGACTTCCATAGACTTCTTAAGCTAGCTTTACATTCTAGCCAAAACCACCTAAGGCTCAAACCAAGTTGATATAAAGATACGAGGGCCTCGTTAAACCATTGGGAGGTCGACTAAAATGTTGTATTGCAAAATATTAATAACATTAAAAATATTGTTACTTCTAAGTTTAAAGAGAAAATGTGGTGTGAGAAAGATTTAGAGGCTAAAAGAAAATTAAGATATTATAAGGAGGTCGTCAAACCTACTCTAGAAGATCAAAAGAATCTCTTTGTTTTAACTAGCTCAAAGAAAAAAATTAATATAGCCAAGATAAGAACGAACTCTCATGAGCTCCATAGTGAAACACCATGGGTGGAAAGGAACATTGAGGATGAAAATCACTTCCTCTTAGAATGACCTTGGTACACCCTCATTAGATCTCAGTTTCATAATCTTTGTTACAATACCGACCTTCCTAGCCTTTTAACATGTCAAAATTATAGTGAGCTCGGGAGACTTCTCTCCAACCTCTTTGAGCATAAGAGTACAATTAAAAAAAAAAACTAAATAATTAGTTTCTTTAGGTCTGATAGACCAAAGTTAGGTCTCAATGAACATTAACCACCATCATCATCATCATATTTGGCCAAATTGTATAATTATGTATTTTTAATTATTTGTGGATTCAATTTAGATTTTTAATCTACCATGTCAACACTATAGAAAATTCAATATTTATGTTTGTTATTAAGTTGAGTATTTATGGGTTTTTATTAATATTAATAAAAAATAATAAACATAAATGTTTAAAATTGACATAGAAATGTTTAATATTAATATTAATATTATTATTTGTGTTAATATTAATATTAATGCTAATGGGGTTTGGTTCGGTGGTGAAGATTTTGTTGTCAAGAAACTTGTGATGAAAAGGTCACTGGTTCCAATCCCCCCTAAGCCAAAAAAAAATCCAACCATGATAAGGAATGGCGTGGCCGAGGTCGGGTTTGATCCCGAGTGATTTTGACGGCTTAGATGCCCCTCGATCGCAGTTTCTCAAACCATATGTTTGGCGTGAAGTCATGTAATGTAAGGAGGCACACTACCAAACAAACAAACAAAAAATTAATATTAATATTTTAATATTAAATATTTAAAATTGACATTAATATTATTAAAATTAATATAGATTGATATTAATATTAATAATTTAATAATATAGATTTATATTAACATTAAAAATAAATATAAATACTTAGAATTAATAAAGAAATTATTAATACTAATATAATATAAAAAAAATCATGTTTTAATTTTTAGATTTTACAATTTTAGGTTATTTAAATATTTTATATATTTAAGTTTTATAATATTATTATTATTTTTTTATTTTTTTTTGGTAAATTTGAGTTTTTAGGTTTTTATAAAAGAAAATTTTATAATTTAGAAACTCAATATTATAAAATCAAGGTTAGAAACAGACAATAACATTAATAATTTTGACATTGTAATATATACTAAAAATAATATTATTAATTAATATAAAAAACTGTAATTATCATGATTAATATTAAAATTAATATTAATAATAACAACGTCATTGTAATTAATATTAAAAAAATATTAGTAACATTAATAATATTAATAGCAATATTAATAAGATCATTAATACAATATTAATTATGTTTAATAATTTAGTTTATTTAGATTTAATTTGTATTTTTTGATTTCCATTCAATAGATTTATTAGATTCAATGTATTGAATGCATGAGATTTATTATATTTTTTTTGCATTGCAAAGATTTGATTCAAAGAACATTATTTTATTTAATTGATAGTTTTTTCTTGTTATATATATATATATATATATATATATATATAATTTAGTTCATTTAGATTCAGTTTGTATTGTTTGGTTTCCATTCAATAGATTTATTAGATTAAATGTATTGAATCCATGCGATTTATTATATTTTTTTGCATTGCAAAGATTTGATTCAATGAACTTTATTTTATTTAATTGATAGTTTTTTTTTCTTGTTTTTGATTATATATATATATTTATATTTGATCAATTATATATTTGGCCAAAGTGTATAAATTATATATTTTAATTATTTGTAGATTCAATTTAGTCATTTTTAATCTACTTGTGTCAACTCTATAGAAATTTAAATATTTATGTTTGTTATTAAGTTTAATATTTATGTTTTTTATTAATATTAATAAACATTGGTAAACATAAATGTTTAAAATTGACATAGAAATTATTAATATTAATATTAATATGATTACTATTACTATTATAACTGTGTTAATAATTAATATTATTAATATTATTGTTCATATTAATATTAATTAATTAAAATTAACATTAATATTATTAAAATGAATATAGATTGATATTAACATTAATAATAAATATAAATATTTCAAATTGATAAAGAAATTTCTAATATTAATATTAAATATCAATACTTCTTTTAATGTTAAAGTTAATATTAATATTAATACTATTAATAATAAATATAGATGTTAATGTTAAACATAGAAATTTATATAAAAGTAAATTTTGCATATACATTAATGTGAACATTGTCATTAAACATCAATATAAATATTTCATTAAACAATAGGAATGATAACTTTACGTTTATTTAGGTTCAATGACATTAGAATTTAACTTTATATTTTTTTTAGGTTCAAAGAAATTAGAATTAAAAAAATTGGTATTTTTATATCATTTGGTTCATGTAGCATTATGTTATTTTATAACTTGAGGTGTACAAGATTAAGTTTTTTAATATTAAAAAAATGGTTTTGTGTTAATATTTATATTGAACATCAAACATTAACATCAATATTAAACATAGACATTAATAGAGAAATAAAAACAAATTTATTAACATTAATAATATTGGATTATAAGCATTAAGTTTAAAAAATTGTGAGTTATTTTTCACTATTGTAATAATGTTATTATCTCTCATATGATTTTATAAAATATGTATATGTGAATTTTACTATATTTGTAGATGGAAAATTGGGTGTGTATGTTACTTTTAATTATATTCAACATTAATTGAAAATTTTGTTGATATCACATGTGTTTTATTTTATATTAGGTGATTTCCTTGTTTGATCATGGATCCAACTATTTGGAGTTGCCTTCCATTTGAAATTATTGAAATTGTCTTCATCTGGCTCAATTTATTGGTTGTGATAAATTTTAGCAGTGTTTGTAAGCAATGGAAGAATGTTTTTCAAAACCCTTATTTCTTATTCCATTGCAATCATATCTCTACAAACAAATTTGGATTATGGTTCCTTTCCTCAATAATGAAGACAATTATTTTGTTGTTGAATACCTTAATCATAATGGGCACATATCTCATTTTCATTTGTGATTCATAGATTCAACATAAAAAGTAGTCTATTGTTGTACCAATGGTAGTTTTATCCTTACCAATAGAATGCTTCCATTCACACAATTATTTTGTATTAAGTCTATTTACAAATGCCTTTAAAAACATTGGGCCAATACGAATTGGAGACTGGGGATTCTTTTCGTTATTGGTAAATGTTGTTGGAAATGTTGTCATTGATGGCAAAGGAGCACAAAGGAGCAGCACCTAAATCAACAATAAGGAAAAGTAGAAGACAGGGAACAGATTTACAAATAGTTTTTGCAGAAGGGCCATTTGATCGAGGATCCGGCCAACCTAGAGTATTGTAAGTAACCTTGTGCATGTGTTATGGAAAGATTTGATTCAGTATCACTGTGTATTTGCCGAATTAATTTATGTATGAATTCTTCTTAAACTTCCATGAACTTGGTATGCAGAAGACTTTGTAACTTGGTTGATTCTATGTGTATATTAAAGGATGAGAGCGCTTAAGAAAGGGATGATGGGATCCTGTGTTGAAACCCAAACTTAATGTGTTGATGCATTCAAGGAGTATGACCAGCATGCAATAGGATTCTCTGTAGAAGGGATTGAGATTGTAGTCCAGTCCATGAATAAACTTAATAGTATTCCTGTACACCTCTGGATGGTTATTGGTGATACTGTGGTCGCGAATTGTGTGCCTATTAAAGCTCTGTGTTAAAACTTGAAGCTCTATTATTGATTAATTTCTGTGTGGTGGACTTCGAGCTCAAGAAGAATTAGATGCATACTTGTGAGAAACTATGTTTCGAGGATGAATGATAGAAGGTGTTAGAACCAATGGGAGCCAACGGAGGTGTTGGATTATGATAGTGAAATTCCGTGAGAACATATGCAGAAGAGTGAAGCTTTGGACGCAGTTGTGAAGGAATTAGTAAACAATTGAATTGCGTTGAAGATGGAACCTAGAGTAAGGGGAGTAACTGGAACCATGAAGGAATGAATAGTAACAATGGTTTGGAGTTCAGCTCGATGGTTTTCGCACAAATTCGAGAGTAAGTTGTATTTCCAATTCGAACACGATCAATGCCATAGGCAGACAAGTGGCCTTAAGCGGTTTGGAGATACCATCGTTATCGCATGCCATCGCGTGTTAACCATCGACGATGGAATGAACACGGCTGGCATGCGTTGTCCGAACCGTAGCGTCCATCGACCCGTATCCTGACGTCGAACAGTGTTAAGACAACCCGAGGATGGTGCGATAAGCGCGCAGCTCAGCCTTCATCGTACGACCCGAGAGTTAAACTCATATTGTTTAATCGTGTGATTTTCAGTAGAGGATCATTGGAGGGTCGGGAGCGTGTAATAAGACACGCGCCGATTATTGATGATATGTAGCACGTCAGACCCATCATCATCACATGTTTTTGTTGCTAAAAAGAACAGCTTTTGGCCGCGTGATTATCACCGGGGATTATCCGTAAAATAAGTAATAATTTTCCTTGTTCGAATACGGGATATTTAAAGAAAGTTAAGACAGAGCCGGTGTTGGGATTGAATGGGTTCTTTGTATATGAGAGCATATTATATGTGAGCCAGATGATTCACAACTATTTATTAACGGTGAAGAAGTCTTTCATGTTGTGTGGATTTGCAGAGGATACACATGACCTGTTCGCTACCGTAAATATACCAAACGCCAAGGAAATTGTGTTGATAGATAGAAAGGCAGCCATGCACAGAGAGAAAATTAAGGGATCGGGGTTTTACCTCAGATTGCGAAACAGGTATATATGGGCGGCGGCACAAATTCCACAAGGTTTCGTAGAATTTGTAAGAGGCAAAAGAGACCCAGATGGAAGAAAGGCATATGGACGCTAAAACTGGCAGTGAACAGTGAACACATTATGCCCCGTTATAAACATGTTGAAATGTGCCACGCAGGACGTCAGATGATTGCTGTTGCAAGGATAAAAACCAGCATGACAATGAGGTGAAGTTTATATTTTGAAATTGAAAATGTAAATGTTTTAATTTTTTTATATTATTTGTGATGCAAAGGAAAGTATACGAAGGAAAGGAAAAATCCCAATGTAACATTGAAATTTGCACATATTGTTATACTTTTTAAATGAATTGGACAAAGGAATGAGAAGGCAGAAGCCATAGAGTAATGCCTATTCACTCAAAATTCCTTGTGGAATACAAACAATCATGTGATGAACTCTATATATAATATCAACTTGATATGCATAGAGAGGTTAGAGAGAGTAAGGATAGAGAATGCAGAGTATAGAAGATTGAGACAGAGAAGATAAGGAAGAGAGAAGCAAGAGATGTTACGAAACAAAGCTATTATATGAGGTAAATCAAGAGATATTTTTGACAAACTGAGGAAGCTGGAGCTCCCCACCGAAGCCGTTTACAGCTACCACCAGAAGGATCGAGGTTGAGCCCCGTAGGCTTATGCCTACAGTGAAACATTGGTGAAATGGATGGAGCTGCCTTTCCATCACAACAATAATAAGATGTGGTTTTCTCCTTTATGGGTTTCCACCGTGTTCCATGTGTCCCTGATTAAGCGATATTTACATGATTCCATCAATTTGGTTGCAATTTTGCAATTGTTTGTTGCTCTCACAATAAGGTTGATGTCATATTAATTTAATACTTGCTGCAACATTTTAAGACTATTCACATATTAAGCTGTAAATAAGTTTGATGAAAATTTACAAATCTGATGCATGTGTTAAACTGATTCACCCCCCCTCTCAGTTTAACCAAAGATTCAACAATTGGTATCAAAGCAGGTTCCTTTTGTACCAGTTTAACCACTGAAAGGAGATCCTAGGCCCCAGGATGGCTAGTTAAGAAGGAAGCTCAACCAATAAAGCCCCTTTCTTCACTGGTGCTAATTATGCCTTCTGGAAAATTAGAATGAGAGCATACATAATGTCTCTAGGAATAGAGGTATGGGCTGCTG
Source organism: Pinus albicaulis (assembly GCA_034641835.2). NCBI lineage: Eukaryota > Viridiplantae > Streptophyta > Pinopsida > Pinales > Pinaceae > Pinus > Pinus albicaulis. The sequence goes on from CM076570.1 coordinate 641,140,000, forward strand.
TAGAATTTGGATATGCCCCAAAGGCAACTGACCCAGAAAGAGAAGCTAAACAAGAATTTGTAGCAAATGCAAAGGCCATGAATGCAATCTTAAGTGGACTTTGTGAGGCTGAATTTATCAAAATAATGCACAGTAAGACCGCCAAAGATATGTGGGATACTCTTGAGAAAATCCATGAGGGAATAAAAAGGTAAAGATAGCCAAACTTCAAGTATATAGAGCTCAGTTTGAAAATTTAAAATGAATGATGATGAAGATGTTGACAGCTTCTTCTTAAGAGTTGCAAAAATTGTTAACAATATGAAAGCTCTTGGAGAAACCATACCAGAAAGTGTAATTGTACAAAAGATTCTAAGATCTCTTCCACCCAGTTTTAACCCCAAGGTGTCTGCAATAGAAGAAACAGCTGATTGGGAAACCTTGATTACAGTTCAAGCAACATTTAACTAATGGGCCCTGTTTAGGATGACTCCGTGTTGGTACACAGGCATTTAAAAGGCAGCTTTTAAAACAGAAAGGAAGAAAGAAGAAAAGGAAGACATATGCTCTTGCTCTGATGAAGAAGAAGCTAAATTTGTCAAGAAACTGGATAGAGGCTCAGGTAAATACAAAGGTAAACTTCCTTTCAAATGCTTTAACTGTGGAAGAGTTGGACACTATGCTGCTAAGTGTCCTCACAAGAAAGTAAGGAATCAGGCTCAAGAATCAGAGAAAAATACATCAAAGAACTGGCAGAAAGGAAATAAGTTCAACAGAAAATCCTTTTATGCTCAACAAGACAACAGTACATCTGAAGACTCATATGAACCCTCAAGTGAAGAAGGAACCTCTGAATTTTTATCGATGGCCATAGAAGAACTTGAAGGACTCCTGCTAGGAGATGAAGAAGAAGAAGGTGAAGTCGACCTTGAGGTATTTTCTTTAAGAAGGTTGGAGGAGATTGATAGACTCAAACTGAAGTGCAGAAAACAAAAGGAAATTCTCCTCAAGTATGTACGAGAAGAACATAATTCAGAAGTCCTCATGCAGCTAAAGATAGAGCTTGAAGAAGCCAAGAAGATAGAAGACATGTTACTTAAGCAAATCAAGGAGAAAACTCAGGAACAAGAGAAGTTGGAAGAAGAAGTAGTATGTCTCAGGAAGAAATTAGAAAATGCTCAAAGGAAAGTGGCTATAAATTCTTCTCAAACAACAAGCTCTGGTAAGTTGAACGAAATCTTGGATGCTCAAATATCTCCTATGATAAAAACTGGAATAGGCTATGAAGGAGAATCAAGCAAAGGCAAAGAAAAGGAAAACAAAGAGATTATTTTTGTAAAAGCAAAGAAGGATGATGAAGCAGCTCAAATAATTCCTAAAAAAGAAGAAACATGTGAGGGATACAAAACCCAAAAGAATCCTCTAATAACAAGGAATGAAATAAATACTCAGACAACAGAAAAATATTCATATACCCCTGAGTATGTCAAATTTGGAAGCCATCAAAGGAGATTCTTCCCTCCTATGAAAAATGCTACCTGTCATGTCTGCCACAAGCTGGGACACATTGCTGCATACTATCATACGTGGAGTAATTCAAACTAGCAAAAGATATGAACAGTGAAGAGACTGCCTAGAGAAAACAAATGGAAAAGACAACCTCACAGCAGGTATGCAGATTTTTTCTATGGTTACTGTTTTTATTGTAAGGAATTTGGCCATAAAAACATTGAGTGAAGAAAATATGGACAAATATTGATGCTGAACACCTCAAGGAGGTTTATGAATCGATGAAATTTTACTCATACTCACAATTCTATAAAAATCATAATCAAATGCTGTGTATGTAATAAAATTGGACATATGCCTTCCAAATTTCCTCTCAGAAGATGTAGTTCATCATCTCACAAAAGATACCAAACAAAAGGATGCTTCTAGTGGAAAAAGAAGGTGATTAAATTTGACCTGGCTCTAACTGCTCAAGACCTGAAAAGCCAGTGGTATTTGGACAGTGGCTATTCAAAACACATGACTGGAGACAAAAGCAAGTTTATAACTTTTGATGAAATGAAATCTGGAAATGTTACCTTTGGCAATGATAAATCGGGAAAAATAAAAGGAAAAGGCTCAGTCAGCCTAGATAATGGCAGAGGAAAGGCCCAAGATGTACTATTTGTAGATGGGTTGAAATCAAATTTGCTGAGTGTTAGTCAAATGTGTGATAAAGGCTATGAAGTTCTTTTTAGAGCACAAGACTATGAAAGCAGATCAAACACCACATGTAAGACTATGCTCAAAGGTGTTTGAATAGAGAGTAATGTTTACATAGTGAAAGAGGAAGATGAAGCATGCCATCTTAGCAAACTTGAGGAGTCATGGTTATGGCATATGAGATTAGTACATCTCAGCTTCGATCATATCATCAGACTAAGCAAGAAGAAAGTTATCAGAGACATGCCAAAATAAAAAGGCCTTCTAATACCATATGCAAATCTTGTCAATCGGGCAAACAGACCCGCACATCATTTAAGGCCAAAGATGATTTATCAACAAGAAGACCACTCCATCTTGTGCACATGGACCTGTGTGGACCTGCAAAAACTAAAACACCAAGTGGATAATCCTACTTCATGCTGATAATAGATGATTTCTCAAGAATGACATGGGTGGCATTTCTCAAGAAAAAATTGGAAGCTCTGGAAAAATTCAAAATATTCAAAGCTTTAGCAGAAAATCAGACAGGATGTAAGCTAAAATACATCAGATCAGACAGAGGAGGTGAATTCATATATTATGACTTTGCAGACCTATGCAATGAACATGGCATAAAGCAACAATTTACTATTGCAGGGACACCTCAACAGAATGGAGTAGCAGAGAGACAAAACAGATCTGTACAACAAATTTCCAGAGCCATGATGCAAGAGAGTACTATTCCTCAAACCTTCTGGGCAGAAGTAGTACACACAGTCATGCATATCCTTAACAAAGCTCACTTAAGGTCAAGTAGTGAGAAGACTCCCTATGAACTATGGCATGGGAAACCAGCTTCAATCAAACATTTTAGAATCTTTAGAAGCAAGTGTTACATAAAGAATAATGATGAAAATATTGGGAAATTTGATGCAAGAGCATATGAAGGGATATTTCTAGGATATTCTTCCAAAAGTAAAGGGTACAGGTGCTACAACAAGACTCTTCGAAAAATTGTAGAAAGCATTGATGTGAGATTTGATGAAGAACTTCCAAACAATACAAGAGGTACAGACTGTAGTAGTGCTTTAGACCATGATGAAGAAGACAACCAAGATGATGATGAAACAAGAAAGACAACAGAATATCTTGAACTGAGCTCTAAATCCCCTTCTAGATACACTCAGAAGAACCATCCTGAAGATCAGATCATAGGAGACAAAAGAGTAGGGGTCTAGACAAGAAGGCAGCTAACTGAATAGACTGAAGAGGTATACATAGCCATGTTATCTCAAATAGAGCCAACGGAATTTGAAGAAGACAGCAAGGACAAGTCTTGGGTGATGCTATGAATGAAGAATTGGACCGAATTGAGAAGAACAATACCTGGGAACTAGTTTCTACACCCACTGAGAAAAATGTCATAGGCTCAAAATGGGTATTCAAAAATAAAATGAATGAGGAAGGATAGGTAACCAAGAATAAATCTAGACTTGTCTGCAAAGGATATTCACAAATCGAAGGACTTGATTACGATGAAACATTTTCCCCTATAGCCAGAATGGAAGCCATCCGAATGCTCGGACCTTGTACGCGCTCGAAGATTTCAAGGTATATCAAATGGATGTGAAATCGTATTTTCAATGCCCAGAAGAATAAGTTTTCCAGGCATGGAACAATCGAAGGCTTCTCAATATTATGACAAAGAACACGCTATGTACATCATAAAGAAGGCTCTACATGGACCAAAACAAGCTCTCGTGCTCGTAGACCAAGGTTGGATAAATACTCAAAACAAGGCTTTAAGAGAGGAAGAGTAGACAACAATCTATACATAAAAGCCCATGAAAATGAACTCCACTCGTCATGTAGATATGTTGACAAAATTAAAGCATGGCTAAAATAAGACAAGAGCTAGAAAAAGGGTTTGCTCAGAGATGAACCGCAGCTGAGATGTCTATGATTGGAGAGCCGCTTATTAAGGATCACAATTCAGCAAAAGAACACAGGTACATTCATCTCACAGGAAAAATACTGGCAGAAATGTTGAAAAATTCAAAATGGAAGATCGTAAACTTGGCCTTACTCCGATGATACATGATCACGGATGCAAGTTGTTAGTCAAGGATGGGATCTCATTGTACTGACCAAAAATTCACAGACATCCACAGATAGAAGTCTCGTTGTACCTCGACAAGACGGGACACCGATACCTATGCTAGTAGTAGGACTGCAATGACATCAAGCAAGACTTAAACAACCACTGAAAGTACTCAAAAGAATATCGGGATATTTGTAAGAACGATAAATATGGACTTTTGTAATCCTAAAGGCAAAAGCTTCATCAAGACAAGGACACATGCATATTCTCTTGTTGTCAGGATGACAGGAACCCTACAAGTGGAGGGGCATTCTATCTAGGAGAAAGTCTGGTGGCATGGCTAAGTAAGAAACAAACATCTATTTCTCTATCTACAGCAGAAGCGGAATACATAGCAGCAGTAGCAGCATGTTGTACACAAGTCATGTGGATGAAGCAAACCCTCCAAGACATGAAGGTAAACATTGATAAACCTATCTAAATCAAATTTGATAATACAAGTGCTATAAGTATATCTAAAAATCCTGTGCTTCACTCAAAAACTAAGCATATCCCAATTAAGTATCATTTTCTCCGAGAACAATTGGCTCAGAAGATAGTGAAACTGGAGTATGTACCAACAAAAGAACAGACAGCAGATATATTTACTAAACCGCTTGCCAGAGAACCATTTGAATATGTGAGAGACAGACCAGGGTGAAGACCGTAAGACGCTACTCTCCATATGAAGAGAAAGCACAGTCCAGGGGAGAAGGAGAAAGAAATATCATCTGTGGGGGAGACCTAAATCTAGGGAAGCACAGCAGTCCAGACCATGATTATGGCAAGAGCAACATCCAATATAAAAGAGTCAATGAAAAGTATTGTAATAATTAGTATTTACACTGGTAAAGCACATTTTTCTCTATAATTTATTCTTCTCAAAGCCACTCTATATCTTCAAGGTTCTCCGACTTAGGCACATCTATGTCCTGCAACTTTGTTTACCACATTTAACCAAAACTACCTGAAGTCAAAGTATCACCATAATCGAATAAAGGCATCATAAAATGTGTATTACAGAAGAAGACCTACTCCATCTACAACTTCCTCAATAGATATGGATTTACGATGAAGATTATAATATAGACAGAAGTATAGCTGAAGCAAGCTTTATATGTCACATGGAGCATTCACAATCCTTAAGTATTGATCCAATGATGCATCCCTGATTATAAAAATCTGATTATATGTGGTTGTCATCACCTATGTATAGACAAGTTCAAATATTCTCAAAAGTGTTCTCTCAACAACTCCTGTACACCAGTTTGGAGCAGCAGGGTATAAAGTCAGAAGAAGAAGGCCTAAACACATCTTAGAGAGAAGAAATGAAGAGATAGAAAGCACACTAGGAAACGTTCAACCCTTTTCCATTGATGTCAAAGGGGGAGGAAAAGCAAGGAAGCATAGGATCTTCTAAAAGAAGCCAGGCAGAGGAAGACTTGGAGGAAGCATTGGATTATTGGTGAATGTGTTGCCATCAATGCCAAAGGGGGAGACTGTTGGAAATGTTTTCATTGATGGAAAAGGAGCACAAAGGAGTAGCACCTGAATCAGCAATAAGGCAAAGTAGAAGATAGGGAACATATCTGAAAATAGTTTTTGCAAAAGGGCCATTTGATCGAGGATCTGGCCAACCTAGAGTATTGTAAGTAACCTTGTGCATGTGTTATGGAAAGATTTGATTCAGTATGACTGTGTATTTGCCGAATTAATTTATGTATGAATTCGTCTGAAACTTTCGTGAACTTGGTATGCACAATACTCTGTAACTTGGTTGATTCTATGTGTATATTAAAGGATGAGAGCACTTGAGAAAGGGATGATGGGATCCTGTGTTGAAACCCAACCTTAATGTGTTGATGCATTCAAGGAGTATGACCAGCGTGCAATAGGATTCTCTGTAGAAGGGATTGAGTTTGTAGTCTCGTCCATGACTAAACTTAATAGTATTCCTGTACGCCCCTGGAGGGTTATTGGTGATACTATGGTCACGAATCATGTGCCTATTAAAGCTCTGTGTTAAAACTTGAAGCTCTATTATTGATTAATCTCTGTGTGGTGGACTTCGAGCTCAAGAAGAATTAGATGCATACATGTGAGAAACTCTGTTTCAAGGATGAATGATAGAAGGTGTTAGATCCAGTGGGAGCCAATGGAGGCGTTGGATTATGATAATGAAATGTCGTGAGAACATATGTAGAAGAGCGAAGCTTTGGACGCAGTTGTGAAGGAATTAGTAAAAAAATGAATTGCGTTGAAGATGGAACCTGGAGTAAGGGGAGTAACTGAAGCACGAAGGAATGAACAATAACGACGGTTTGGAGTTGAACCCGGTGGTTTTCGCACAAGTTCAAGAGGGTAAGATGTATTTCCAATTTGAACGTGACCAGTGCCATAGGCACACACGTGGCCTTAAGCGGTTTGGAGATATCGTCGTTATCGCGTGCCATCGCACGTTAACCATCGATGATGGAATGAACGCAATATGGGCATGCGCTGTCCGATCTAGAGGCAGGTCCATCGAACGGTAGTCGCACGTCAATTAGCACGAAAGATAACTCAAGGGGCGGTGTGATAAGCGGCTGGGCCCCAGTTCATTGCATGACTTCTGAGAGTTAAATTTCATATTGTTTTATTCGTGTGATTGTCGTAGGATCAGAGGGTTGGAGCACAATAAGACAATGACAGTTGGATGAGCAGGGTAAGTTAATGCTGGGACCCATCGTCATCGCGCGTTTTTGAGCGGTTAAAAGGAGGGCAGTTTGTTTTTGCTATTATCATTGGATCATCCCAAAACAAAGCAATAACTTCTCAACTGTCAAATGTGAGAGATTTGAAATAGGCACATACAGAAGAGCTGGAAGTTGGGATTGATTGGGTTCTTTGTATATGAGAGAATATTATATGCGTGAGTGTTGTAGCTATGGATTCATAACCATTTATTAACGGTGAAGAAGTCTTCATGTCACGGATTTGTAAGAGGAAATTCCACGTAATTAAATTACCAGTTCAGTAAACAGAGTATCGAAATTTCCCAGATAAGGAAATTGTGTTGGATAGAAAATAGGAGGTGCATTTTTATATGCACGGAGAGAAAAATTCAGGGACTGGGGGTTTCACCCTGTATCATAAAATATGTATATATACAGTAGATACACAACTATAGTGAGCCTGGAGAATTTGTACAGAGGTAAATAGAGACTGCAGAAGTGAAGAGGTATGCAGCGAAGGGATTTAAAATTGCAGTGAACAGGTGAACATACATAGGTGCTCAGAGAAGAGAGTGAACAAAGAATGTAGGACAGTTGCATGACTGCTACAGAAAGGAAAAAACCAGCAAGCCAAGGGCTGAGTGAATTTTATATTTTGAAATTGAAAATGTAAATGTTTTAATTGTTTTATATTGTTTGTGATGCAAAGGCAAGTATCCGAAGGAAAGGAAAAATCCCAATGTAACATTGAAATTTGCACATATTGTTATACTTTTTAAATGAATTGGACAAAGGAATGAAAAGGAAAAAGTCATAGAGTCATGGCTTTTCACTCCAAATTCCTTGTGGAATACAAACAGTCATGTGATGAACTCTATATATAATATCAACTTGATATGCATAGAGAGGTTAGAGAGAGTAAGGATAGAGAATGCAGAGTATAGAAGATTGAGACAGAGAAGATAAGGAAGAGAGAAGAAAAAAGAGATGCTACAGAAAAGAGCTGATATCTAAGGTAAATCAGCAGACATTTATTTTGATAAATTGAGGAAGTTGGAGATTCCCTATCAAGTTGAAGCTTGATAGCTGCCAGTTGTAGCTGACTAAGGTTGGAGCCTCCTGTAGGTTGGTGCCTGCAGAAAAACAATGGTGAAAGGGATTTGTAGCTTGCCTTTGCATCACAACAATAATAAGATGTGGTTTTCTCCCTTTATGGGTTTCCACTTACATCTGTTGTCTCTATGTGTGTTGCTTATATGTTGATATGATCCACTCAATCTGTTTAATTGTTTGCTACTCTCACAATAAGCTTGACGTCACATTAATTTAATACTTGCTACAACATTTTAAGACTGTTGACATATTAAGCTTTAAATAAGTTTGATGAAAATTTAAAATTGCTAATGCATGTGTTAAACTGATTCAACCCCCCCTCTCAGTTTAACCAAAGATTCAACAAATGTAAGCAGCGAAATATGGCTAGGTTGTTCTAAAAAATATCTATGATACAATGCAGTCTAAATTTTATGTTTACAGTAGCCTTGATAGGGTTTCTTGAATGGTTGATCTTCCATTTGGTGGCACTTCACCCCCTAAAAATAGAGTGTTTTATAAAAGTAAATTATTTTGGCTCTATCTAGACGAGTATGAATATTATCCTTGATATGGGTATACAATCTACTGGTTTGATGTAATAAAACATAAATAGGGTTTTTCATTTTTCCGATCATTGACATTCAGTGTATTTCATTAGAAATATACATGAATCAATTGATATGCCTTTTCAATGATGGCTCAACTTTTGTATGGTCAATTGAAGAAATAGATAATGTCCAATTTGGTCACCCGTGTTGAACAAAGAATTGACTACTTTGAGGATGATTAGGGCTTCATATGGAAGTTGTTGGAAGAAATTTGTACATATATAAATAAATGTCCTGGTTATCTTCCATTTCGAACAGTCGAGGGTGTGGTTCTTATGTGCAACTGCAGCAAAGTTCCTTTCCTATTATATGACATGATGACTCGCCTCTATTTTCCAACATATATTCATAATTTGACTAATCAACATATGTATGGGTTTTGGTCTCCAACACTACAGGACTCCAATAATTTGATTGAGTCTGGATTTTTTTTTTTAAATTTCTCCTGAGATGGATTCTATTGATGAGATTCCACCATTAGATATGGACATGGAGTCTTAGGCTATTAGTCCTGTTAGGATTTCTTATATATTTTTTCATTTTATATATTGTTTTTGGTTGTGGAAAATATTTCCATTTTTTTTTACTTTACATACTTTTGAGTCTATATGATAATACTTTAAAATTATGAATGATGGATATTTATATGGCTCTTCATGAAATTTCCTCTATATGTGTATGTATCAGATGTTGGACATTTAATCCCATTGCAATTTTCTGGAAAATATTTCTTATTTTGTCCCCTTTAGTTCTCTTAATTTCATTTGAATGTGTTTGGATGCTATGCATTTTTCTTTGTTTTTATAATTATAATTATTATGAGTTATTTTATACATGGTCTTTGTATTAGTTTTTTCTCATTGGTTCTTAAACAATGTTATATATTTATATACATTTTAGTATTTACATTTATATTTTGATGGTATATAGTACCAAATATTTAGATATATACTTCCAAGCCATATAATTCTTATAGTATTATGTTCCGGTTATATGGATTTCCCATTATGATTCTAATATGAAACATGAAAATTTAACCTTTTTTGTTTTAATGATTTGGAAAAATCCATTTTTCTTTTTAGCCATTTGGAAAAATTATTTTACGGTATTCATAAGTTTATATGGTTGGCAAAAGACCATATACACTTTTAATGTTTTCATATGGTTGCAAAAAAAATTTTGTTCCCTTTTCGTTATTTTGTGTTTATTTATATTGGATATATTATATGTTCCATGTTTATGGTTCCATAGACAATATGTTATTATTCATTGTATACATGTCATATGAAGGAACAAGCAAGCACAAGAAAATGGAATTTGTCACGAGCATCGCGTGACATGTCTAATGAAAGTTATCGTTTACAGTCTCAACAAAATAAGGACACAATAAATTAGCATAAGAGAGCTACATATCATATAATAACGAGTGAAACCACTCTTCAAAATGATTTTATGATTCCTCATAAGTATCGTACTATGGATTATATCATGGAAATAACATTTCCCATTGATAATCATTGTCAGATTATGCTCCTCGTCAACATAATTTTTTTTTTATGCTCCCGAAAATATTAATAATATGGGGGAAACATCTTGCAATCAGGAAGAACATCATATCAATAACGTGGATTAAAATTTTCACTCTAACCCTTTTGTCTTTGCAGTTACATCTTTCAAGAAAGGCCAAAGGTTGCAAAAATCCATGGAGGCAATGATGACATTGTATGTGAGGATTTGGATGATACTTTAATTGGCCATTTGTTTGATAATTTGGATCGAGATGCTCAAAAAATCGGATCTTCCAATCCCCCTTATCAAAATAATGTTGTCCCACCAAGAGTATGAGTCGTCATCCCTGATAGCATTTCATGTGGAAAAATGGAGGTAAAACAATGATATTTTGATGTTTGCTACAATAGTGGTTATTTTATTACATTCCTCTATTAAAAAATTTTTTTTACTAAAATTATAAGGTAATTTCTTCTCTTGGAACTAGAGATGAACTCCCAAAGTGTTCCATCTACTAATATGAGAAGTGCATATGAAGCATGTCATAGCCTTCCACTACATTCTCCTCGACAATCATATTGGAAAACTAATGTAAATGTTCAATGTATTTGATTTGATTTTTAATTTTTTGAATTTCCAGTATGTTGGACATTGAAATTTATTGCATACTTTATTTTCTTCAAATAGGACACAACTCATTTCAATAGAGGCATCCTCGATGTTCCATATACTGATGTCAGAAGTGAAGAGTAACCATCTCATGGCATTCATCCAGATTTCAAAACAAATGTAAATGTTGAATTCATTTGATATTTTCCTCATTTTTCATTTATTTTTAGTTGTACATTGTATTTTACAACCTTCTATGGAAAAAACACGATTTCATTTGATGAGGTTGGAGAAATGGAATCCAAAACATCAAATTGTCAAAATAATTTAATATTCAATGTATTTGATTTGTTTTCCATTTTTGAATCTTTATTGGTTGGAGATTTAGTTTTATAATGTATTTTATTATGTTGAAATAGGAAAAAATTCATTTGAATAGAGGCATAGAAACTAAATCCCCAAATGTTCCATCAACTGATGTTAGAATTGAAGAGAAACCATCTCATAACCTTCATCCATATCACCAAACAAATGTAAATATTGAATGCATTTTATTCTTTTTTAATTTTTAAACTTATAATTAGTTGGAAATTAGAGTTTAATTTTTTTATGCTAAAGACACCTTATCATCCTCTCAGGTTCCAGAAATGCAAACCATAAATTTTGAGAGGACCTGTCATAGATCCATTCCACATGTTTCAAATTTGGGAAGGGGATCTCATGGTGCTAAAAATCAAGTACATTTAGAAGAAATTTTACTCTTCCACATCGTTCTCCACATGATCCGATCGATAAATATCATATCAATTTTTAAGAAAACATGATTGCAATGCATAAAATATTTTGGAAAAATATAGATAGCTTGTCATTTGTCCCAATGTGCCACATCTTCCAAGAATAATATCCTAGAATCTAGGTTTTGAGATATTTTGAAGGACCTATTTCTAGACGATGTAAGAATGAAAGAAGTGCCCATTGTTTTTGTAGATATAATAACATGGATCCTCATGAGAAACCTCATATTTTATTAAAGAAATGTTAATAGCATGTGTGAATCCTATTTTGCAAGTGACACATGCTCATGGTGGGAAATATAAGTATAGAAACCACACAATTATCTTTCATCGAGATCTTTCTACAATTGCACAAAGTCTTCCCAGACATGTTGAAGATCTTGACTTTCTAGTTGTGAGGAGACACGCCACTCAATCTAAATATTATGAGTTTTATCTCAAAATATCTCAAGTTATGGATGCATTTCTTTTCAAAATTGAACATGATCAATATCATTGAGATGTTGTAATTGATTATGATTCAATGAATTCTGTACCCAAAATATCGGTTGATGTCTCCTCAAGGCTTAAATTTGTTGATTGTGATATTGAAGAATTTAAGATCAATGCAACTAATAATGAAGGGTTTCCTCCTGAGAATGTTCCCTCTCATTCTTCTTCTTTTATTGCTCACCTACCTAATAAATGGAGAGAAGTGGAAGAAATTAGAACATTTCTTGATAATGTTGATTCTTTATATGTTCTAGAAATGGATTGGCCCAATATTGGAACCTGTCAAGTGAATGGATATAATACTGAGTGGTTATTATATATGGGATTCCCCACATTGTTCCCTACTGGTGATGCTGATTTATTGCAACCACGTATTTGTAGTGTTGAACTTCATGAGTATGCATTGCATATTCTTAGATATTATGATTAGAGGTTTAGAAGCCATCCTCGCTTTCGATTTTACCTATTGAACATGTTAATGCGGCATCAGAGCCAATAAATTTTTGCATTTTTTGTGAATAAACATTTACATGATAACTCACTGAAAAAATTGAAGACTTGCGTCACCAACTTTCTGATTTACTAGATAATAATTTGGTTGAGAGTCTTATGTAGTTTGGTTCTTATCTGAGAGGTACAAGGGCATAATGGACTAAATGTCGGGTTGAATTTACTGGCATGATTACTCAGTTGGGATGTCCATCTTTGTTTTTTACTTTGAGTGCAGTTGACACAAATTGGCTAGAGTTGCATAACCTCATGCCCATACATTCACTTTCTCGTTCTTTAAATGAGTATCGTATGAAAATTGAGAATGTTATCCAGTACCCTCATATTTTTTTCACATTTATGCACAATAGATTCATTATATTTAGAGAGAAAGCTATCCAAAAATATCTTAAAGAAAAAGACTTCTGGTATAGTTTTGTGTTGTTGAAGTTATTTTTTTATTTATTTTCAATATTTTATTATGGTTCTATTTATATTTTTGTGTTAAATATATATTAATTTTCTTCATATATAAGTGGCATCATAGAATTTCAACACATATTCATGGTTTCCTATGGTTGCAAGGTGCTTTGCATGACATGGAAATACTTGATTGGTCAAATGCTTCTGTTGTACAACTTGCAAATAGTTTCTTTGAAAATTTTGTAATTGCATGGAATCCACGTGACATACATCGTCGCAAGATAATGGTTCTAAAAAGCCTCAATGATGATCCTTTCCTATTGAATACTGATCAGGTTTTCTCTTGCAATCCTCATAATGATTATGAAGAACTATTAAACCGTGTCCAAAGGCACACAAAGTGTAGTGTAGATTCTTGTTCCCACAAAAAGGGAACTATTCTCACATGTCGATACAATGTTCAATGGGATCTTTCTGAGGAATCAAAATTGTTCATAGATGATGAAGGAAGAAAAAAAATATGACCCGGTAAGAAATGATGATAGGCTCAATGTACATAACATTGACCTTCTAAAAATGTGGCGTGCAAATTTTGATTGGCAACTAGTGCTTTCTTGATATGTTGTCGTGAAATATATTGCTAAGTATGTATCAAGAGTAGAAAAAAGGTCTGAACGTTATCATGATATGTTAACTAGAATTTCAAATTCTATTACCTTTGAAGATCATGCTTTATGTGCTTATAGAAGCTTTCTTACATAAACGATTGTTGACCGTGACATTGGAGCACAAGAAACATGCCATATGTTGATTAAGCTACCTCTTGTGGTTTGTAGTCGAAAATTTATTTCCTTAAATTTTGGAAGAAAGTTTTTCAGTAAAATATCAAGGGATGGCATGCAATTTTCATCTGAGAATACTTTTGTTCAACATTATTAGAAAAGACCTTTTTTCCTTTAACATCTATCTTTGATAGAAATAGCAATATCTTTGACATTAGATAACACGCGTAAACAAGATCCGTGGAAGCCTAGAGTTGTTCATGGTATTGTTCGGGTTTGGCCACAATTTTATTCTATTCCTAGTGAGGGTTCAGAAGAATTTGAAACATTTTGTTGGACAAAATTTCTCTTGTACAAGCCATTTCGTAACATTTTTTGTGGAAATTGGGCTTTCAACTGAAATTATTATTGAAAATTGAAGGAATTTCTGATATCGAGCATGGCATGTTGATTGAAATCCATCAATTGTCAACAATATCGAAGATGAAGAAGATGGTCATTTTACTAACCAGGAAATGAATCTTGAAGATGATTTTCAATAATGGAAGCTTTTCTCTCTCTTGGTTCCACCAAATAATGTGAATGTTTCTGATCTTCACACCCTTGGTTGAAGGGATTTTGATATATCCTTTGACTAGCAAAGTACAACTATTTATGATGATGTGGTTGAAGAATCCATTAATTTTATAAGTAATGGAAAATCAAGGGATGATACTGCTTGCCTTTAAAATAGAACATTTTCATGTCCAGATTCATTGGGAGAAAAACAACGAATTGCTTTTGAAATTTTTATAAGGCATTTTGTTGAATATGAGATTCATGAATATCTTCTTATGATTGTTCAGAGCAATGCAGGCACTAGCAAGTGTTTCCTTATCCATTGTATTTTTGAATCTCTTTCTATTTTTTCAAGTAATGGAAGAAGTCCTTTTCTTCTTCTTACCCCAACAGGAATAGATGATTTTAATATACATGCAAAAAAAATACATTCAGCTCTAAAATTTCAGATTAAATATATGAAACCACTACAGCGGAAATCGCCAGCATTATTCCAAAAATAAATGAGGCATATTTGATATATATTGATTGATAAAATGAGCTTTCTAGGATCAAGGTTATTCATGCAAATAGATGCTCGATTACAAGAAGGATTTCTAAGGAAAAAGAATTGTCCTTTTGATGGCAGATCCATCATCCTTGTGGGTGACCTTGGCTAGCTACCTCTTGTGAGAGATAAGCCTTTGTATGCAGGTAATACAAAAGGAAAAGTATTATGGAAAAAATTCAACATTGTTGTCACTCTTTACACAATAATTCGCCAACAAGGGGATAATGAGAAAAAATATTGTTTTTGTGAAGTCCTTGATAACATAAGAAATGCAGAACATGTTCTTGAATATTGGGAGTTTCTTATGTCGTAGGATGATACAAGGTTACATCCTAGAGAAAGGGAATTATTTAATGCAGAAGTTCACATGTTTCCAGCAAATAATTTGGTGTCCTTCCATAACAGGCATATGTTAAAATCATTAATTTCTCCAATTGCACGATGTATTTCTCAGAATTCAAGACGTTCATAAATCAGTGGTGATGATGATGATCAATTCGACCGTGAATTTTTGTTTTTTTGTGGTCAGCGTGTTATGTTGACATGTAATTTGTGGGTTGAAGCTAGTTTGGTGAATGGTGCACTTGGTTATATGAAGGATATATTTTATATGCCTACCTCTAAGCCGCCTCAGTTTCCAATCTTCAAAATTGTTTTTTCTGATAAGTATGTTGGTGTTCCATTTGATGCAAACAATCCAAACATTGTACCTATCACACCAGTGATAAGAGGAAATCGAAAACAAATCCTTCAAACATGGCATGGGCTCTTACAATCCACAAGTCACAGGGATAGACTTTAGAACGAGCATCAATTGATATCGGGGATAAATATAAGCAAGGCCTAACCTTCACAAGGATATCAAGAGTGAAATCATTAGATGTTTTACGCATTGCACAACCTTTCTCTTTTCAGTGTTATGCCAAGACGAAATATAGTGCATATGTCACAACTAGGAAGAAAGAAGAGGATTGGTTGAAGTCCATATCGCTATGACATGCAACTATTATTACTTTTAGCTATTTATAGAATGTTTTTCGAATTTGTATTATTTCCTTGTTTATTTACTTTTAATATAATAATGATTTTCATATATTAATGAGATGAATATATTCATCATATTCATAGTAATATTTCAGAAAGTTGTTTACATTGTTTTTCATGTTGTTTAATTTACTTCCCTTTTTTAAGTGGTTATTGTTTTGTTGTTTACAATGAACCATTCAGAGATAAATGACGAGTTATATGACCCAACCATTAAAAATCAAAATTGAATTCCATATCACTATGACATGCAACTAATAATATTGTGACATATTTATAAAATATTTTTTTAATTGCTTTGATTGTCTTCTCTATTTACATTTAGTATAACAATGATTTTCATATATTAATGAAATGAATACATTCATCATATTCATAGTAATATCTGAAGAATTTGTTACATCATATTTCATATTGTTCAATTTAATTCATTTTTTTAAGTGGCTACTATTCTTTTGTTTACAATGAACCATTTATACATAAACAACCAGTGATATGAGTCAATCGTTAAAAATCAACATTGAAGTCCATATCGCTATAACATGCAGCTAATAATATTGTGACCTATTTATAGATTTTTTTTTAATTTCTTTTATTGTCCTATTTATTTACTTTTAATATAATATTGTTTTTCATATATTAATGGGATGAATACATTCATCGTATTCATAGTAATATTTGAGAAATTTGTTTACATGGACTAAATGCTATTAATATTAATATTTCCAAAATTTTGGTAATTGGTATGTATATTAATATGTCTATTAATTAATGTTAATGATGTTTAATATTAATAGTAAACAAATATTGTGTCTATATATTAATATGAACATCAACATTAAACATCGATGTAAATATTTTGAGTGAATATTAGGTTTAATAACTTTAGTTTTATTTAGGTTCAATGTCACCAGATTTATATTTGATATTAATATTAAAAAAAATATATATATATACATTAACATTAATTTAAATAGGGGTCGTATCACTCATTCCATGTGTACAATATGTATTGCTAATGAGGTTTATATTTGTATAAAATTTTATAGCGTTAGGTTATTTTATAGCATGAGGTTTATAAGATTAATTTTTTTAACAATAACTAAAATGGGGTGTTATATATATATATATATATATATATATATATATATATATATATATATATATATATATATTTTTGTTTGTGTGTGTATTTTGATTTTTTCGTTTTTCCTTTCAAATGTAGGTATGGATAATAATGATGGCATCTATTATAATCAGGCGGTGCCAAATATTTCTAGAGTGACAAGTTATTTTTCTTATATTCGGAACAAGTTCAATAGAAAACATGGCTTTCATCCTGCATTTATTGATGAGCATCTTCGTGTGCTAGATGAAATGAAAAAAAATGTAAAATACTTGTTGCATGTGCACATGAGGGAGGTTGGGAGGAAAACAAGAAGGGATTGGTTAGAAAGCATTAAGTATCGTGATCATTATCTTGTTGATTTCAATTGGTGTTGCTTTTGTCCTCGGTATGGTTGTGTTTTGGAAGAGGCTATTTGATAAATGACTTTTGATGGAGTGTTTCAAGTCCATTTTTGTAGTGGAATTTTTTGATGTAAAGAGAAAAAAAATATATGTTAATTTCAAAGTTCTTTCTTTGGTTGCAATGATGGTGAAATTGAATATCCCTTTATTTTATTAATTTGTTCGGTTTATAATATTAACAATCATTAAGGTTGATTGATCGCTTGGGGTTTATAATATTAATAATCATGTGAGTTTATCAATCCTTTGTGTTTAAAATATTAAGTCGTATTTAGCTCTTGTGTTTTTAATATTGATCCCTTGGCTTTATTGATCCCTTAGATTTTTAATATTTATCCCTTGGGTTCACCAATTCCTTGGGTTTATTAGTTATTTTGGTTTATAATATTAATAATCCATTGGTTTTATTAATCTCTTGAGTTTAAAATATTATTTCTTAGGGTTTATCAGTTTCTTAGGTTTTTTTAGTTTTTTGGGTGTATTGCTCCTATGATTTTATTAATCTCTCTAGTTTATTCATAGGTTTTATAATATTAACCTTTGGGCTTGTTGTGAAACCAGCTCCAAAAATAGAAGAAAAGAGATATCAACGCCTTAGAAATAAGCCACTTCGAGGGGGAAACATCCAATACATTAAATGAATGAACAATTCTTGGATGATACAATTTACAAAACCTCCTTTCTATATATAGGAGTCCATGGGGCCATAATGTAATCCTAGTGGGCCACAATGTAATCCTAGTTGACCTAACAATACTAATTTAAGGGCACAATAATAAAAAAATGGGGGTTACAAGGGTACAATAATAACAATAAGGGGGTTACACTAATAACAATAAGGGACTATACGAGTAATATAGGGACCTAACATGCCCCTCTCCTTCAAAAAAGTGTTGTCCTCAATGCTTGAGTAGCTCTGGGTGCTTCTGTATAAAATTCTCATCCTCCCATGTAGAATCTTCGGTGGGTAAGTTCTTCCACTTGATGAGATACTCTAAAATTGATCGATTTCGTAGCTATAGAGTTCTTGTTTCCGTGACCGCTTCAGGTTCCAATATGATTTTTCCTTCCTCATCAAGTTCTGGAAATATTGTTTGAACTGGAAGATTTTCACCTATAACCTTCTTTAAGCATGAAACATGGAAAACTGGATGCACTCGTGAAGAAGCAGGAAGCTCCAATTTGTATGCCATAGTACCAATGTTTTGCAAGACCTTGTAAGGACCATAGTAATTTGGCGATAATTTATTATCCTTCTTATCTTGCTTGAGGGAAATTTGTTTGTATTGTTGTAGCCATAAAAATACCCAATCTCCTACATCAAAACTTCTCTCACTGCGATGTTGATCTGCCTGTTGTTTCATTCGATTTTGTGCCAAATTCAAGTTATCTTTTAAGAGTTGGAGAACTTCTTGTTGATGCTCGATGTGATCCTCCACTACTTGAACCTTCGAATTTTCCCTTAAAGATGATGCGATGGATGGTGGATGATATCCATAAAGTGCCATAAATGGGGTCATTTTTGTTGCAGTATGGAAGGAAGTGTTATACCACCATTCAGTGAGAGGTAACCACTTGATCCGTTGTGTTTGTTTATCAAATAAAAAACAACGAAGATATCCTTCCAAACATTTATTTACTATCTCAGTTTGACCATCAAATTGAGGATGATAAGATGAGCTATGAGCTAATTGAGTACCCAAACAAGAAAATAACTTTGTCCAAAAATTTCCAGTAAAAATGGGATCTTTTTCGCTCACAATAACCCTTGGGTTTCCATGTAGCTTTTGAATTGTGTCCATAAATGTAGTAGCAACTGTACTTGCTTTATATGGATGAGATAATGCACAAAAGTGTGCATACTTGGTAAGTCTATCAACTACCACCATGATGACACTATTTCATTCGGACTTAGGTAAACCTGTGATAAAATCCATTGAAATCTCCTCCCAACGTTGACTTGGAATGGATAAAGGTTGTAGAAGTCCCGGGTCTTAACTATCTCAACTTTATTCTGCTAGCAAACCAAAAATTCCGCCACAAACTTTTGAATATCAACTTTAAGGCCATCCAAAAAAAATTATTTCTTTACCCTATGGTAAGTTTTTAAAAATACTGAGTGTCCTCCTAAAGGAGAAGTGTGCAATTCCAAAAGAATATTTTGTTTTAGTTGGGAATTATTACAAAGATATAAGTGATCTTTGTACCATAAGGAATCATTTTTCCAACTAAATGTATCAGATGTACTAGGATCTTGCTGCAACTTTTGAATGAGTGTCCATACTTCTTTTTCCTTCTTCCATTCATCTCTTTCTTCGGTTATCCAATCTGGTTAGATAATAGAAATGGCACAAAGCAATGCTTCCACCTCTTCATTATTTCTTGACAGTGCATCTGCAACAACATTAAGCTTCCCTTTTTTGTAGATTATTTAAAACTCATAACCCAACATCTTTGTGACCCATTTTTGCTGCTCTTTTGAAGATAGTATTTGTTCCAAAAAGTGTTTAAGACTATCATGATCAGTTTTTACCTTGAAGTGTCTTCCCATTAGGTAAGTTTTCCATTTCTTTAGTGCATGCAGTATTTATAACATTTCCTTCTCATAAAGAGGTTTTTATAAATACTTTCCTTTGATTGGACGAATTTCAAAAGAAATGGGTCTTCCTTCCTACATTAAAACAACACCAATTCCATTTCCTGAGGTGTGACATTCTGCAATAAAGGTTTTTGTGTAGTCTGGCGTAGCTAAGACCGGTGCTAGGCACATTTCCTCTTTAAGATGGTCAAAGGCCTTAGTTGCTTCAGGAGTCCATGAAAATGCATCTTTCTCCAATAATGTTGTTAGAAGTGCTGTAATTCTCCCATGATTCTTAACAAACTTGCGATAATACCCTGTTAACCCGAGAAATCCTCGCAACTGCTTTATGGTTGTGGGGAATTTCCATTCCTTAATGGATTTAATTTTGTTAGGGTCTACCTTAACACCCTCGTGAGATACAATATGACCGAGATATTCCACCTCTTGTACTCCAAAGAAACATTTGGATGTTTTTGCATATAATTGTTTCTCCTACAATAGTTTGAGCACCCTGTCAACATGTTCAACATGATCCTTCCAAGACCTGTTGTAGATTAGTATATCATCAAAAAATACTAGCACAAATTTTCTAAGGAAGGGTTTGAAAATGGAATTCATCAACCCTTGAAATGTAGAAGGTACATTGGTAAGGCCAAAAGGCATGACCAAAAATTCATAATGACCCTCATGAGTTCGAAATGTTGTTTTTGGAATATCTTCAGTCTTCATTCTAATTTGATGATATCCTGAATGAAGATCCCACTTGGTAAAATAAATTGCTCCATGTAATTCATCCAATAATTCATCAATCACAGGAATGGGAAATTTATCTTTAATGGTGAGCTTATTGAGCTCCCTATAATCCGGACACATTCGCCATGATCCATCCTTCTTATGTACCAATACTACAGGAGCAGAGAAAGAACTTTGACTAGGTTGAATTATACTTGCCTCTAACATTTCTGCAATCATACGTTCAATTTCGCTCTTTTGGACATAAGGATATATATAAGGCCTGATTTTTGGAGGAACACTTCCTGGAATCAAATGAATAGCATGATCATGATCACAAATAGGTGGGAGTCCTTTGGGAGTTTCAAACACCTTGGAATGATTGTCCAAGACTTGTTGGAGATCTGCAGAAATAGATGATTTTGATGTCGGAACTTCTGGTTAGCATAATTGTGCAATTCGCCTCGTTGTTCTTTATTTAGAAGCTTTTTCATGACATTAGAGCTTATTATCCTTCCTGGCTTCCCTTCAATACCCCGTAATTCGACTTCCTTTCCTTCTGAAAAAAATTTCAAGAAAAGTTCTTGAAAATTAAAAGCTACCGTCCCCAAAGATTGTAACCATTGTGCTCCTAGTACAACATCAGCACCTCCCATAGGAATGGAAAGCATTGGACTAGTCAATACATATTCCCCCATGGTTAGCTTGATATTATGGCATTTTCCAGAGCAATTTATAGTTCCTTCATTTGCAACCATCACTTGACATTCTGGTGCTGGGTATAGGAAACAATTTAATTCCTTGGCTACCTTACAATGAATAAAATTATGGGTGTTACCTGAATCAATCAACACTATTACCCTTTTCTTCTTGATATGTCCTTCTATCTTGAGAGTTTGAGGAGTGGTAATTCCTGCCAGTGCATTACACGATATGGCCGGATTCATTTCTTCCTCTTCTAGGGCTGGTTCCTGGTGTATATCCTCTTCTTGTTCATTTTATTCTTCTTCTTCACAATCTATGTAAAATAATTTCTTCTCAGCACACTTATGACCTTTAGTGTATTTTCTATCACAACTGTAGCAAAGCCCTTTTGCTCTTTTTTCTTCCAATTGTTGTGGTGTCAACCTTGTAGGTTGTGGAAATCTAGGCGTAGCAACACTTCCTTTATAGAATTGAGTGGTAGGCTTCCTTGTCGCCATAATTTTACATTCAACTTTTCTTGCCAACCTGAATGCCTTCTCCAATGAATCAGGTTCCAAAACGCGAACTTCATGTTGGATGTTATCCTTTAAAGTGCCTATGAAGAGATCAATCCTGTGTTCCTCTGGAATATCGGTTACCCTTATATTCAATTTTTGGAAGTCCTCAATGTGTTGCCCCACTAAACCCTTTTGTTTGAGATTTATCAATTGGCTAAAGAAGGTGTTGCTCTTTGTATCCTCATAATGTGCTATCATTTCTTCCGTAAAAATTGATCAAGTGACAATTTTTTTACGGGAGCAAAGCCATCGATACCATACAAATGTATTTTGTTCTAAATGTAAAGTTGCAATGCGTACCTTTTGTGTGTTTTGCACATTATGGAGATTAAAATATTGCTCCATCTGTAGTATCCATGTTACAGGATCCTTTCCATCAAACTTCCTCATATCCATTTTTGGAATATGGTGGTTCTTCCCACCAACATTAGAGTTTATGAAATCATGATTAACATTTATTTTGCTCTCATCATGAGTTTGCTCTACTATATTTTCACCATTAGGAAACATTTCTTGTATCAACTATTTCAAACCTTCAATGTCTACTTTAGATCATTCTTCATGTTTTCCATGTTGTCTTTCATGTCATCCATCATAGCTTCCATGCTAGCTTCCATGTCATCCATCTTAGCTTCCACGCCTTTCTTCAAAACTTCCATTTCATTTTTTGCTGCTCTTTGCGAGAGCGAAATTTGGTGCACTTGCTCTTGTAATTTTGATAGATCATGTTGCAATTCTTCATCTTCATGAGTCATAGTAGAGCCTTCGAAGGTTTAATGGGTGTTGAATTATTTTTATGGGGCATTTTTTTAGAACCCAATACTGATATCTATTCTACAATATGCCCTTGGAATCAATTCAAATTGATTCTTCAAACAAGACTTATGCAATTTGGAAAAAATTACACACCTTTTTCTCGCTTTTGAAGAGCTCGATATTGAAATTGGATTATCTTGGCGGTTACAGATCTTAAATATCTGAACTTTGGCACTGAGGTAGCCTTCTGAACCCTCTTTTGAATGCCACAGTTCTGAGCTGATTTTGATTCTTCGAGATAAATTTATGTCCAATCTCCCACAATGACCTAATTATGGATTGTTATAGTAGATCAAACTTTTATGACTTGCCACGTGTCACTGTTTTCTCTTTTAGCTCTGAAATTTATAGAAAAGAAACTAGATTCCATGTACTTGTGGGAATTTTTTACAGCATGGCAATCTGATGCTCAGAGAGAGAGTTATGGAGCTTTTCCCATGATCACCTCTTTGAGATGAAATTCAGGAGCCTGAACAAGCACTACCTCCCACAGATCATATCTCCGAACATATTGCAAACCAAACTCTAAAAGTTTGTGACGAGTTTCCTCAGTATTTCAGCTTCGCACCCTAAAAATTTCATATTCTGAACCTTTGTAGAAAAAAATTTATAGCACAAATTCCACAATGACCTGTTTAGATTAAATTTAGGAGCCCACAAAAAGACCCAACTTCCACGAATCATATCTCCAAAATTATTGTGAACCAAGCTCTAAAATGTTGCGATGATGTTCCTTGGGATTTTGGCTTCTCACCCTAAAAATTTCAGCTTCTGAAACTTCGTAGAAAACAAGTTATAGCGAACATTCCACGATAACCTATTTGGAGCAGCGAAACCCTAGAATCCAAAGCTCTAATACCAAATGTTGTGAAACCAGCTCCAAAAATAGAAGAAAAGAGATATCAACGCCTTATAAATAAGCCACTTTGAGGGGGAAACCTCCAATACATTACATTAATGAACAATTCTTGGATGATACAAATTACAAAACCTCCTTTCTATATATAGGAGTCCACGGGGCCATAATGTAATCATAACCGACCTAACAATAATAATTTAAGGGCACAATAATAACAATATGGGGGTTACAGGAGTACAATAATAACAATAAGGGGGTTACACTAAAAACAATAAGGGACTATACTAGTAATATAGGGACCTAACTGTGCTTAATATAAATCTCTTTTGTTTTTAATATTGATCGCTTGTGTCTTTTTATCCCTTGGGTTTACTAATTCCTTGGGTTTATAATATTAAATGCTTGGGTTTATTTGTACCTTAACTTTATAATATTAATAATTCCTTTGGTTTATCATTTAATCCCTTGGTTATATTAATCCCTTGAGTTTAAAATATTAAATCCTAGGTTTTATTAATTTTTTGGGTTTTTAATATTAGTTTGTTTGTTTGTGTTTTTAAGATTGTATCAATGTTCAAATCAAGCATGTTGAACCATTTTTATTTCACGGTTTATAGTATTTATCTAAGGGTTTATAATATTAATCTCTTACGTTTAATATTATTCCCTTATGTTTATAAACCCTTGTTTTTAAGTATTAATCCCTTGGGTTTTTAATATCAATCCATTGGGTTCATTGATCCTTTAGTTTATTATTTCATTGGGCTTATAATATTAACAATCCCTGAGGTTGATTGATTGCTTCGATTCATAATATTAATAATCATGTGAGTTTATCATTCATTTTTATTTAAAATATTAATTCTGAGGCTTTATTGATCTCTTTTGTTTTTAATATGGATCTCTTGGGCTTGTTAACACATATTTCATTAAATTTGGATGTTTTCTATTACAATGCCTTAAACAACATTCATTATTTTGTAAATCGTCATATTAACTTAATTTAACATAAAAATAATTTTAGTAATTTCAAACCAATTAGAGATCATGAATAGGTCAAACATGGGGTTGTTATGTACAATAGTATTAATACACAATAGGAGTGTGAAATTAAACTCTTAGAAGAAATTGATTTAAACTAAATCATATTAGTATTTCTAACATCCAATAAAGGTATTATAATTATGGATAACAGACCATATTCCTCAATGTTTAAATTTTGTGTCTTACGACTCTAACCCCATTTCCCACAACCTATGAGGGATTTGTTGATGAATGATGGTGATCTGAGGATATTAGTGTAAATATAAAGGATGTATGTCCCTTGCATTGCATTGAAACTATTCTACTAAAAACTTAGTAAAATGCTTTTATGCTCAATTTCCTACGGTCCCTTTGTTCCTTTGCACTAATGAGTGGGTGATCATTCACCTTCATAGCATCCAAGCATACACTATAAAATTTAAGCATCTTTGATATAGGTATTTTAGGAAGGTTGGTCGCCATTGATATATCTCCACTCAAATCCAAGTACATCAAATGACAGTTCTTAAATGGGTATTAAAATCATTCCATTGTGATGGATAGTGTCACAAATTGAGTAAACAAGAATTATTGGTCTTCTTGTAAGTAGTGGAGGCAAGAGTTTTCAAAGATTAGTGCAGTTGATGGCAGTGTTGATATTGATCTCTCCTTGTCAACATTGTCAAAACCAATAACAATCTCAATGTAATAGTGCCAACCAATTGTATGGAAAACCATGATTGACCATTACTTTCACTAAGAGGAGAAAATGATAAGAATTTTTAATGGGGAAGAAATAACTATGAAACATAACTCATGGATTCTAGTTTAAATTTATATAATTCCCTGTGTTATTTAATTATTAAATACTTAATGTAAATACAAATAAATTATCGTTAAGATATTTATTTTGAAGATGAAATATAAAATTGCAAAAGCAAATATTTTATGTCTTAATCTTGGACTTCCTACATTATTTCATCTAATATTATTTATGGTTCCTATTAAAAAGTTGATTAATATTATTTCATGACAAGAATATTATGAATATTAGTATTATAAACCAATTTAATTATAATTTTATATAGTAAATACAATACTAGTTGTGTTAGTTACTATTATAGTAGAAGGTTGGCACAATTTTAAAGTTTCCATAAAATTTATTTAATGATATAATTATACGAGTATGTATGTTACTATGACAATTTTAACTGCAGGTACTATTAATAATTTTTTTGCAATGAGTATCAATTTTATTATATAATTTAGGAGGTTGATGAAATTTTATAATAAAAAAGAGAAAATATTACATAAGAATCCTATTATGTTTAAATTTATTCTTTAATAGTCAAAACCAACACAAGGACTTCATTACCATTAATTATTTTGTAAACCAACATAGATCCATCTTATATCGAGATCTACTAAGTGCCAATATGGATCAATTATAGGGTTAATATGGATCTAGATTGGTACTCTTACGTTCCATAATGGATTTCCTTGAGCCTTTAACTAGGCTTCATCATAAAAAATACTACAGAAAAATACCATGGGCTATGCAATATCGTGGCCTTGTAAAGCACCATTGGTAAACCCATAAAATGACTAACTCAAACTTATCTTAACTAGTATATGATTTGAACATTTAATAGGGACCTCCCCATATCCTAGAAAACATTGACATTTAACATTGTAAATGTTTATGAGGGGTCCTTCCATATTGGTTTGTATAGTACCTCTTTGACAAGATCACAATATTAGCTTAAGATAATATAAGATAAATATTTTTAATAATGTCAAACCAAGTATTGACCATGAATAGGTCAAACATGGGATTGTTGGGCACAAAAATATCGATACAAAATAAGGCTGTGAAAATAGATCTAATTAGAAATCAATTAAATCATATTATTATGTCTAACATCAAAGAAATATATTATAGTCATGGATAATAGATTTGATTCCTTGATCTTTAATATTTGTGCCTAATGACACACCAAAAAGTTCCCCACAACCTAGGGGGAGGTTATTTATCAAAATATGATGGTGTTGTGAGGATCTCAATGTCATAATTGGTAGGGAATGCCTTCCTTGCAAATTTTGCATTGAAACTAGTCTACCCGAAAGTTACTAATTAAAATATGTTTTATGCTAAAATTTTCAGGTCCCCTTAGTGCTTTTAGAAAGCATCAAGAATAGGTTCAGGCCACTTAGAAATAATTATAATTTATTTAAATACCATTTAGGATTCATTATAAATTAATTGTAATATGTAAACAAATTTTACAATATTGGTGCAAAATGCTTAAATGAGTCCATTTGTGACCCTTATCTTGAATGAGCCTGGAAAGTAAACTTAGCAGTGATTAACACTTAACTATTCCATGTTTTATTGGGAAAAACATTTTGTTTTACATGGAGTTCCATTTCAAAAACAATGTCACATTTATATACTCGTAATAACCACATGATATGAAAATATAAGTCAATAAATGGCTTCTCACTTATTGACTTACATGATATGATTTCAAATACAAATTATTAGTTTAAGAATAGGTAGTTATAAAAAATTATGGATTAAAAATAAAAATAAACCATTTAAAATGCAATACCAACTAATTCTAAACTATTATTTTGTAAAATTGTATATTTACTTTCATTAAGAGCTTTATTTTAATAATACATTACATTTATAAACATGTATTATGGAAACATATAACTAAATATAGTCCAATATGTTGTTTCATGTATTATTGGATTTTATGAGATTATATCAACCACAAATAATGTATTTAAATGTTGAAAATTACATAATGTTAATATGGATGGAAAGATCAAATGTCATATTATGGTGTAAAAAGCTCAAAGACATCCATTTACAACTCATCTCTTGAATGAGCCTGAATCGTCCACTTAACACTTATTATCAATTAATTGTTCCACTTAACACTTATTATCAATTAATTATTCCACGTTTTATTAGGAGTCATTATATTTTACATGGATTTTTATTTCAAAATGATGTCACAGTTATGCATTGATATCAAACCACATGATAGGCATATAAAAGTCAATAAATGGCTTCCTAACTTACATGATATTTTTGCAAACACGAATGATTAATTTAAGAATATCTATTTAGAAAAATGTATAGATTAAAAATCAAAATAGCTCATTTTAAGTGCATTATCAATTAATTCTAAATTGTTTATTTTGTAAAATTGGTATCTTTACTTATATTAAAATATTTATTTTAATATAATATATATTTATAAACATGTCTTATGGAAGCATATAACAAAATAGAGTCCAATAAATAGTTTCATATCTTATTGGTTTCTATGAGATTAGATCAACTACAAATAGTGTATTTAAATATTGAAATTTACATAACGTTAATATGGATGGAAAAATCAAATGTCATATTATGGTCTAATAAGTTTAAAAACATCCATTTACAACTCATTTCTTGAATGAGCATGCTAATCCACTTAAAATTTATTATCAATTAATTAATCTGCGATTTATTAGGAGAATCATTTTATTGTACATCAATTTTTACTTCAAAACAACAATGTCACATTTATGCATTGATATCAAACCACATGATAGGCATATAAAAATCAATCAATAACTTCCTCACTTATTGAATTATATGAGATGATTCCATATATAAGTAATTGATTTCGTAATACATAGTTATAAAAAGTTATGGATTGAAAATCAAATACACCATATAAAACTCATTATCAATTAATTCTACTTTTTTTTGTGAAAATATATATTGACTTACATTAAGAACATAAATAATTGCAAAATTGCAATACATGTGTATCAATGTATATAAAAAAATATAATTCAATAGGTAGGTTAATGTTGTTGTTGGTTTTATCCCATTATTTCTATTAGAAATTATTTATTTAAGAATTAAAATTTACAAATTGTTAATGTGGATGAGAAAATCAAATGATATATGATGAAAACTGTTTAAAGACATCAATTTATGACTCATTTCTTGAATAACTCATAATAGTCCACTTTTTATTTTTTGACTTGAAATGAAAGCATGTGAAACCTCAGAGTACTTCCCCACATTTTCTAGATGGTAAACTTGGTAAAGATTTGGGCTTGATTATGGGGCCTCGCCAAAGGAATCAAAGAGAGTCAAACTCGTGCTTAGCAAAAACTAGAAACAATATCAAAGAACTTCATGTCTAGCTCTAGACCACTTGAGCTAACCCTTAGGGCTTAATGAATAGTCCACTTAACATTCATGATCAAATATTTATTCCATTTTTTTTATGAAAAATATTTGGTTTTACATGGAGTTTAATTTCAAAAACGATATCACATTTATACACACTTATTAAACCTCATGTTAGGAAATTAAATTCAATAAAAATCTTCATGATTTATTGACTCATATGAGATGATTATAAACAAAAATAATTGATTTACGAGCACATCTAAGTTCGAAATAATTATGGATTGAAAATCAAATGCCTTCAAATTTAAAGAGTTTTAAGCAAGTGATCTATGTCCCATTGCCCACTAGCCCAAATACTTTACTTAACACTTATTATCAAGATATTATAATATATGTTTTTGGAAGAAATGGTCCGTATATTATGGCTATTATATATAACATTAATACACTCATATTGATCAATATAAATAAGTACAATTTAATAACATAATTTTGTGAGATGATTGTAAACAAAAATAATTGATTTACAAGCACATCTAAGTTAGAAAGAATTATGGATTTAAAATATAATGCCTTCAAATTTAATGAGTTTAAAGCCACTAATATATATCCTATTGTCCACTAGTCCAAATAGCCAACTTAACACTTATTATCAAGATATTCTAATATTTGTTTTTGGAAGAAATTATTCATATTTTATGGATATTATATATCGCATTAATACACTTATATTGACCAATATAAAAAATTAAATTTGATAGCATAACCTTGGGTCTTGTTGGCTCATATCATATAATTTCATTTTATTTAAAAATACAAAATTTCTACAAAATCATTGGACAATGAAATGAAATTTGTTGCAATTCAAAAAGTTCAAAAACATAAATCATCTATGACACATGTTCAATGAAATCTTTACACTCAACTTAACATAAATTATCAATTAATTATGTCTTTTTTAAGAAGTGAAAAATTATTTACAATCAAATTTGATTTAGAAAATTACATACCACATTTATACACACATTAATGCATATTATAGGTAAATAAAAGTCAACAAATGACTTTGTGCCTTGTTGATTTCCAATATGGTATGATTTCAATTATAAATATTAGTTTATTTAAATATATGCAAATTTACCAAAAAATTACGGATTGAGAATTTATATATCTTCTACTTTAAAAAGTTCAAAGCATTCACTTATGGCTCATTATCTATGCCCCATTTCTTATTAGTTTTAATAGTGCATGTAGCATTTGTCAACTAAATAAGATTTGTACCTTTATTTATATTTAAGGTTATTTTAAAATGTACATTTCACATTTATATGTGACTATGAATGAATATCGGTAAATATAGTTCAACAATAAAAATAGATTTTTTCCTTAACAAATCATATAAGATTATTTTAATGACAAATAATCCATTTAAGGATGCAAATTAAAATACGTGCACACATTAGAAAAATAAATCCTTGGTACAACCAATTTAATGCAAAAATGATTATAAATAATAATAATGTATATCAATAAAATTTTCAATTCTCATATATTTTGAAATAAATAAAAGATCATACAAATTAATTCACAAAAAACTATGTCCAAGTTGCATTGAAATATTGGAATGTTCTTGTGAGAAAATTCATTTAAAAAATTGCCTTCATCCATTACAATGAATTACATGTTATATTGAACATTAAAATGTGCTCACGTTTCTCTTTGATACAATGAAGTGTCTTAAGAAATGGAAAAAAAAAGATGCATAAGCCAAGTATCATGTTCTTGGCATTTATAGGATTTTATTAAGATGTGGTTTGACCAATATCTAATAATTGGGAAGGATACATTGATGTATCTATTCACAATACATTTGATTCTTCGTATTTATCTTCATATTGGGATCACACGTCAATCAATCTTTTCTCATAGAATTGTATTGTTCTCCATGCTTTTACTTTTCTTTCCAAATAGCAACAAAACTTGTTTTATATGGATTTAAAGTCCCCTATATCAATATTTGATTTTCCAAGTACTTTTTGGGTGTACTTTTCAATGACATCTAATGTCCATATTGCAACATCATAATTTAAGCAATATTTTAATACTTACAACTAAGAAGGTCTAAAAAAATAGGGGTTATCAACAATTTTTCAATCTGGTTCTCTTTGAATATGACAACTTGGTTCATCTCCAATATATGATTGGAAAAATACTCCTTCCATTTCAAATATCAAAATATTTCGAATTATAATAATTCACATCTACATATGCACAACAACCACATATATCACATCAATATATATCCACTTCAACGCTTCATTACTAAAGAACATTAAAGCATAACATTTCAAAACATTTCAAAAAATGATGATAGTATATATTATTAATAAAAATTATTTGTAACAAAGAAAATTTTATGAGTTAAATGAAAATTAAAAAAAAAAAAACATTGTTACAGTGGCCCCATTCAAATGAACAAATTAATGATATGTCCAATTTATACATACAACCTAATACATTTATTTAATTTGTATGGAACTAGTATTACATGAATATATTGACCCACCATTTAAATAGCATATTTTAAGAGAGAATTATTTGTTTAATCGCAATGAAAAATATAATTACAATGGTCCAATTCAAGTAAACAAAGTAATTGTATGTGAGTTTCCACATAAAACATAATACACTTGTATATATTATTTTCTAGAGTATATCCCTAGTTTCTTTTAGTGCTTATTTAATGCAACATCTACTTCTATTGTTGGTGTTACATAAAACATAATATAATTTTTAAACTTTTGTGGAAAAGGAGAAGTTATAAGAACACAATGAACCATCCTTTAAATAAGTAATTTTTAAGATTTCTAATGACAAGGTAAACCAAAACTAAAAAAATAATTGGAATGATCCAAATCAAGCAAACAGACCAATTATCTAATAATTTCTACAGACAACCTAGTCCACTTTTTGAATTTCCATAAACTAAGAAATTTTAATATGAACACATTAAACAACCATTCAATCATTTATTTCCATTAATACAATACACACACACACACACACACACACACACAACTAATGTATTGGTATTGTGAAATACAAGTCAACTCAAATTAATAAAGGAAACAAAATACAATAATAAGTCACGGTGTCATTAGAATCCGACTTGCACCATAGTCCTTAGAATCTGAAAACATTTGTATAGAAATATATGACAATTTCAAATAAATTTAAAAAATCAAGTTAAAGATATTATGAAATCATCTTTTACACCTTTCACACATGCATAAAAAAAGGTATTTATGAAAGTTCACTATAAGAAAATAATAGCTCAAACTTTATTAATCAACATTCAGTTATTCACATAATACCTAACTATTTGCAACAAAGTATAAACTAATTTTGAAAATGCCATACAATTTAAAGCAGATTTGGTGGTATATTTCCTTAACTTTCTTCTCTATTGGATGCTTTCTTTGAAAATTATTTAGCTTCATAGCCCATGATTTCTGAAAATAAAATTAAGAAAATATTACCGTATTTTATAAATTATTGAATAAAATATGAATTAGAGATATTATCAATGCTTTCATCATTATATTTGTAAAAAAATAAACATGAATAATAAAAATCTTAGAGGACAAAATAATTCTAGCACACACTAAATTTCCTTCTTGCACAAACAAAACCACATTGCATGGTGAAACAAACATAGCATGTTTTATTTATGTTTTACCTTGCAATGGTTATGTGTGTGTTAGAAACAAATATAATGCGCACTAAATTTATTTTACTTTGCAATGTTTATGTTTATGCTAGAAGAAAATATAGTGCATGATAGATCGTTTTACTTTTCAATGTTGGTGTTTATGAGTGCTAGAGTTGTTTTATCTTTCAATGCATGTATTTGTGTTAGAAACAAATCTAACGCATGTTGTATTTGTTATACTTTACAGTGCTTGTGTTTATTCTAGAAGAAAATCCAATACATGTCAAATTTATTTTACTTTTCAATGTTGGTGTTTGTGCTAGAAACAAATCTCGTGCATGATAGATTTTCTTTATCTTTTAATGTTTTTGTTTGTACTAAAAAAAAAAGGTTGCATGAGTTATATTTTTTTACCCAGCAATGCTTATGTTTATGTTTTTGTTTTACCCTACAATGCTTTTGTGTTTTGTCTTACATTATATTTGTTTTACCTTAAATGTTTTTATTTGTGCTAGAAACAAATATAGTGCTCACTCTGCAATGCTTGTATTTGTGCTAGAAACAAATTAAGTGCACCCTAGATTTGTTTATAGCCCTACAATGCTTTTATTTGTACTAGAAGAAAATATATTGTGCACTAGATTTGTTTTACCATGCAACGTTTTTGTTTGTACTTTGCTTTACCCTACAATGCTCTTGTGTGTTTCCTACAATAGATTTTTTTTACCGTACAATGCTTCTGTCTATGCTAGAAGAAAATCTAGCAATAGCTAGATTTGTTTGACCCTGTCATGTTGTGTTTGAGCTAGAAACAAATCATGTGCATGCTAGATTTCTCTTACCCTATCATTATTTTGTTTGTACTAAAAACAAATCTAGTGCGTGCTATTTTTTTTTTTTTTAACTTATATGTTTTTGAATATGCTACAAACAAATCTAGCATGTACTAAATTTGTTTTACCTTGCAATGCTTGTTTTTGTGCTAAAAACAGCTCTAGTGCACACTAGATTTCTTTACCTTGCAATGTTTGTGTTTGTGTTGGAAATAAATCTAACATGCGTTAGATTTATTTTACCTTGCAATGCTTGGGTTTTTGTTAGAAGGAAATATAGGGCACACAAGATTTTTTTTATCTTGTAATGCTTGTGTTTTTGCTAGAAATGAATCTAGTGCACGCTAGATTTTTTTTACCTTGTAATACTTGTGTTATGCTAGAAGGAAATCTAGCGCATATTATATTTGTTTTACTTTGAAATGTTGGTGTTTGTATTGGAAACAAATGTAGTGGGCACTAGATGTGTTTTACCCTACTGTGTTTTTTTTTTGTGTTAAAAACAAATCTAGCACGCAATAGGTTTTTTTAATCTGAATTGTGGTACAAACAAATCTAGTGTGTGGTAGATTTGTTTTACCTTGCAATGCCTATTCTTATGCTAAATTAAAACTAGTGTACAGTACATTTTCTTTACTTTGTAATGTACATTTTTTTGGAAACAAATATAGCATGTGCTAGATTTATTTTACGTTGCAATGCATGTGTTTATGTTGGAAGGAAACATAGCACATATTAGATTTTTTTTACTTTGCAATGTTGGTGTTTGTGTTGGAAACATACCTAGCATATGTTGGATTTGTTTTACCCTATAATGTTTTTGTTGTGTTATAAAACAATCCAACACGTGCTAGATTTGTTCCAAACCCTGTAATGCTTTTGTTTATGCTAGAAACAAATCTAACATGCAGTATATTTTTTTTTCCTTAGAATGCTTGTGTTTGTGGTTATTTTTACTCTATAATGATCGTGTCTTGTCTTAAACTATATTTTTTTTACCCTACAATGCTTGTGTTTGTGCAATAAACAAATATAAGGAGTGCTAGACTTGTTTGATCTTGCAAAGTTTGTGTTTATGCTAGAAACAAATCTAGCCAAGAAATGTTTTTGTTTGTGATAAAAAAAAATCTAACATGTGCTAGGTTTGTTTTAACTTGTGATTCTTGTGATTTTGCTACAAATAAATCAAAGCCACTAACCTATCAAAGGAAAGGCCAAAAACATTACATATATCACAGTGTGAAACCTACTCCCTCTATCACACTCAATACTACATGAACTTTATATTTTACAACTGCAACTACTATCCTTTACTTCTATTCCTAAAACATCAATAACAGAAGCATGATATTTACATCAATAGAAAAATGATATTGACGAAACACCTCCAAAAACTTAAAATATATATTATCCACTACAACACCAAAATTAGAATGTCGAGAAGAACTACCACTAAAAGCTTCGGGAAACATAAGAAACTGTGACCCATAAGTAGCACCTTCTCCTATTAATATCTATGATTTATCTATGATAAGTTGTTTGGCATGAATTACAAAATATTATAAAATTATTTCACTCATTATTATGACACATTGCATATTGCACTTGATTGGTTGATGAACCCATATATCTAGCATTTTAAAGGTTGTCTTCTTTATCTCCAAACATTCATTTATGAAACCCTCTGCATTTTCGATATGGATTCTTATAGATAATTTATGCCTCTATTTTGTAAATTAATCTTCATCTACAAAAATTAATGAGCATTGTGGGTATCTCAAGTTATAGCAAAATCTTGGGGAAAATGTAACTATTTAGTTGGGAAATGACTATTTATGTAGGCTATTGTAAATTCCCATGTATGAATTGTTATTTTTACTTGTATAATCAGATATTATGAACTATATGTTATATTGGTTGAATACACTCATATGTAGCTGATGAATTTGTCATAGGAAACATTAATTCCACTACTATATTGTAATTTACTATGATTTGGTTGTCAGAAATATTACCTCTAGAGGCCTGAAAAGGGCCTCTATTACTTACATATTAGTTCTTGGATCATTGCATTTGGCCGCTATAGAGTGTTGGCTGTGACATTAAACATGAGTTGCTAAGGAGCGTGCCCTTAGAGATAATTATTGGAGATAGTGACAAGTAGTAAAGTCCTTACTTAAGAAAAAGAGAAGTCAAGAGTCAATCTTCCCCATACTTTGCGCATAATCAAACAATGTAATTATCTTGCAAGATTCATAGAAGAGAATATTTTTATTATTTGGATATTGATTCTACATGCTTGATATATACTATGTCAATAATTATATTAGTCTTGACCCTATAGCTCTTTACTTTCATCATTTACTACAAATAAACTACATAAAATAATTTAGACTCTCCAGTTCATTATTTCAATCACAATATCGTGCCTTCATTAGGGAACTTTATATCAATATTTTCGGTTCCCAATCAACCATTATTATCTACTCAAAGCCAGTGCTCTGAGTCATTATCGTCTTGCTAAATATCATCA
The DNA here is from genome assembly GCA_034641835.2 of Pinus albicaulis. Lineage (NCBI taxonomy): Eukaryota > Viridiplantae > Streptophyta > Pinopsida > Pinales > Pinaceae > Pinus > Pinus albicaulis. The sequence continues at coordinate 641,176,067 of CM076570.1, forward strand.
TGACCCTATTGTATATCCCTGTTATGGAATCCCATCAAACTTGTTCAACCTATCATGATCCCGCCAAAACACTCATTATGGCCTGGCTATAATATTGTTGTGTACATGTCAAGAGACATATCATAACCTATCATAAGAACTATATAACCCTACTATAAATATTTCACCACCTGTGACCAATCCACCTGTTATAACTTGTACATTTTATAACCATATCACTTACCTATGACAACCAATAATATACATGTCCCCTACATGTGACTAGTTCACTTAGTATAACCTGTAATGATTTTGACACCTACATGTGACCACTTTGGTACAAACTATGAACGACCTATTATTCCTTGTAGGAAATATGTTATAACACCTGTATCTTGGTTATGGTGCCTATATCTTGGTTATGCCACTTGTATCCTTGTAACAAACCCTCAGTATATGATCTTGTCACAAAGTTGTCATAACTTGTCGCAACTCTGTGACACCTTGTACATGAACTTGTTTTGCAGCCACCTTGTGTTGCTTGTCCGAAACCTGCCCTCTACTATTACACAGGCACATTAATTTTCTCGTCCCTTTATATTACATCTTAGGGCACTAAGAAACATTCATAATCCTATGCTTATCCAAGCTCAAAAACTTTGTTTTGAGAACTCCTTAATATGTCAAATCTCATATTTATAATAATTTATTAGATAGTTGATAAAGCTTTAATCATGCTCCAATTTTGATTTGTTAACCAAACCCTAATTCTCCCTTCAGGCACATCCTCTCACATATATTTCCCAATTACTAAATGTATGACTTAATAATGATGTTGAGTGAATAGCAGAACCAAGTGTTATTCTTCTTTATTCATCTCCTATTGAAACAATACAGTTTCTCTCCATGTTGTCATTACAATGGGCAGTAATTAATACTACAGAAGTGACAACATTAAGCCTAATTCTTTTCTCAGCGTTACATCATAAAATTTTAGAGCCCCACTATGTTATGAAATTTGGAAATAATACGCCCTCAAATTTATCTATTTACCACTCATGACGTCATAGGCCACGTCACTGGAGACATTAGCCTAATTTCCTCAGGTGGTCAACTACCATGTAGCTGATGTGGCACTCCACCTCACTAGCCACATCAACACTTACTAGCATACATACTTCCTACATGGCCCATCCACCAAGACCCTAGTTCACACCACACATGTCCACCTCCACCAAGTAACTCAGCCACATTGGTATCTACTACCCTTTTTCATCCCCACATGGACTAGCCACCTATTTCCCCATAGGCACCCTTGCCTGCACTCACTCGACACTCCTGTGGCAAACAAGTGGCAAGCACCTTGGCCTTCCATGAATTCTCGATCACAAATAATATATATATATATATATATATATATATATATATATATATATATATATATATATATTGATGGTTATTCAATGGCAAAAGTTAATCCCAAACAAAAGGAAATAAAGTGCCTCCTCCGTGACATCAATAATGCAGGGGCCCGCTATCTTAGTTCCAACACAGGCCTCCATCCAACAGTAGTAATTTAATGAGTTGGTCTCACAGACCATGGAAATTTAGGATCCAAACTTACATGCTTTTTAGGATGGATTTGTGCCCCAATGAGATCAAATGGCTCTAATGCATATTGATCGAAAGTTTCCATAGCCATTAGGCTCCAACTTTCCCAACCATTAACGAGCCTCCTAAGATATGATGGGATCTAATGACCCATGATCAACAACATAATCTGATGGCATGCGAGGGGGTACCCTTGTGACATCACCCAAGAGGGGGTATGTTGTCAAGGTTCCACTCTCCCCCAGCACGGTTCCATTTTTGCGTTCCACCCTTTGGCATTATTCCACCTTGATTCCTTAGTGCCTTCACTCCTTGGCTAAACAAGAAAAGTATCAACCCTATGATTCTAAGAGTTCATGCTACTTCCATGGTTTCCATGCCATAAACCGACTCAGCTCCCAATTAGTTCTAGAACCCAAGCATAGGACTCACCAACTAGTCACCTGAACCAAAGAAACTCCCAGCCAATTCTAGAACCTAAGCACAAGGCTCACCAAATTACTAAAAATTGATATCACTAGAACTCTAGTCAATTCCGAAGTCTAAGCACAAGACTTACTAACTAAAAATCCCCAGTTGGTTCTAGAACACAAGCATAGGGCTCACCAACTTACTCATAACTAGGAATCAATCACTGAATGAATGTATTTATCTCAATGAATGAATTAATATGTTCCCCTGAATGACCTCTCAAGTAAACATGCACCTTTAAATTTGCATGGTCTCCCTCTGCCATGTGGCACCCCCTGTGGCCACATGGGCCCCAAGGGTCCTTTTCACCAACACTTATCACATTAACTTGTTTCCTTTTACCATTGTGGAGTTGCACTGCCCCCCATACTCTTTACTGTGAAGTGGGCTATGTAGCCAACTTATTTTATTATTAAAATATGTACAATAGTTTACATTGTATTTACAATCCTGGCCCTAAGGCCACACAACCATAAGGACATATATACCTAGGCACGGTGGCCCCAAAGTTTCTCTAACATATCGACACATAATATAAATTGGCTCACTAGCCTAAATATCACGATCCTCAAACCCATTACATAGGCACCCTAGCCTTAGCATGTTATAACTTGGCCCATCAACCTAATCAATTGGATACTTCCAAAGGCACCCCAACCTTAATATCCAAATGTGCACATGTATAACATAAGGGGTTGGGTGGGTCCATTTACGGCTTGTGGCTGCAGTGTTGACCAACGTTGATCGTGGTCAAACCTTGGTCATTTGACCTCAAATCTTTGCCAAAATTCCCATTTTGAGAGGTCGTATTGTTGGTCACTAAAATGGAGGAAATCAAATATGTTTGATTGAATCCCTAATCTGTAGCGTTTACTTTTCTGTTGATGTCATGTGTTGACTTTTCTATGTTGACTAGCGTTGAATTGTAATGAGTTGTCTTCGAGGGCTGTGGGTGTGACACTTGAAGGATTGGCTGACCAAGAAAGTCTTTGTTGGCTGAATCATCTTGTTGACTGTTGTAACAAACAATATCTCATAACTTTGTTGGAAAAAGTAATTCTAAATCCAATATATATTATTGGTTTGTATTCTATTCATCTATTATTGTGTTCTATTAGCATTTTACTTTCATGTTTATGTGATTTCTATTTTGTATCAGGCCTACGAAAGATTAAAGTAAAATTGCATCAAGCATAAAACACCATGGTTATCTAAGTTTAATATGGAATCAGAGTTTAGGTGAAGACAAAGTCCAAGCTGGTGTTAGAAGAAATCTCTAAAAGAAGAAATCTTATCAAGGACAAATGACCTCCTCAACCTACAAGGGTTTCAAGGCTAATGATGAATTGACTGATAAGTCTAATTATCATGCATGAAATATGTCCTTTGATTTGGTTCTACAAGATCAAGATGTCATGGACTATGTATAGGGGAAGATTTAAGATCCTCCATCAAATCTAGCTTCAGCCACAAAGACTAATTATAGAAAGGGGGGAATCAAAGAAAGTATGATTATCTCGAATTCTATTAATAAGCACTTGGTTGCTTACATTTCTTAGTTTAACACATCTAAATAGATGTATGATAAGTTGGTGAGAATGTTTAGAGCTAGCAATGCTAATCAAATCCTTTTCTTCAATAATCAATTGAAGAATATCAAGAATGGCAAGGATGAATCTATTCAATCCTATTTTATGAGGCTCACTGAAATCAAGAATAACCTCCTAGCTATTAGGGAATAAATATCTAATCGAAATATGGTTCTTATTGCACTTGGATGTCTCCCCCGTGATTGGTATGTATTTAATACCACTATTCTTAATAATAATGTGAGTCCTTATTTTGATGAAATGTTGATGAGATGCACTCAAGAAGAAATAAGAATGATGGAATATGACTCTAATGGAAATGGAAATGAGCCTACTGCCTTCACCTCTCATGCAAAGAAGAAGAACCCTGGTGGCATGAGAAATAAAAACCATGGTAGAGCGGGGCCCAAAGGAAGGAAAGGAAGATGTTACACTTGTAACAAGATTGGTCACTATGTAAGAGAGTGCCCTAATACAAGGGACTCTCCCAGGGGTGATGACAACAAAAACTCAAGAGGGAATGGCATGAACAACAGGTTCAAAGGAAAAAGGAAGGCTCCCTCTGATCGTAATGGAAATGGGAAACCTTTCAAGAGGTCAAGAAATTCTAGGTCCAATGAGTCTAATGTTGTTGATAATAAGATAAATGGAGTTTTTCTTGTATCTTCCCTCTCTACTACATCTCCACTCGACACCCTGGATGTCTGGTTGATTGATTGTGGTGCTTCAAGGCACCTCGCTGGTTATAAAGAAGCCCTCTTTGATTTGGTTGAGAAGGATACCAATCTATAAATTATCCTTGGACATAATGCCACCTATCGCGTTAAAGGGACAGGGACTGTGAACCTCCATCTATCTCAAGGTCAAGTCCTCCAATTACAAGATGTGTTGTACGTACCTAATTTGAAGAAGAACCTTGTGTCCATTTCGGAAATGGAAGATAAAGGGTTCAAGGTGGAATTCATTTATGGAAAGGTACATATCTGAAAGAAGAACTTCAAGGAATCTCTTACTATTGGGTTTAGAGTTGATACACTCTACCAGATTGAAGGAATTCCATCGGGGGTTATGTCATGTGATACAACTCTTCAAACAAAGTTGGCATTGGAGGTTTGCACACCATCATTACAAAGCCCTTCCCGAAGCAAGGAAGGTGGTGACAGGGATGCCCAAATTTAGAGATGATTATGAAAGTATATGTCAGGCTTGTGCCAAAGGGAAGCATACAAGGTTGCCATTTCCCTCAAGTGTCACAAAGGCAATTGATATCTTGTAGTTCACACATTCTGACTTATCTGGTATGTTGCCTCATACATCCTTGCGAGGATGTTCCTATTACATGACTTTTCAGATGAATTCTCCCACAAGACCTGGATATATTTTTTGAAGAAGAAGGACGAAGCATTCAAATGGTTCCATACCTTCAAGGCCTTGGTGGAAAATCAAACCGAGAAGAAAATCAAAATTTTCAGGACCGAAAATGGGACCGAGTATGAGTCAAATGAGTTTAATGAATTTTATCGAGAAGTTTGCAATAAGAGGGAGAACGAAACTATGTACACTCCTGAGAAAAATGGTGTTGTTGAAATAAAGAACATGACTATTATAGAAGTTTCCCGCGCCATGCTATGTGACCAAGGTCTTCTGAAGTTTCTATGGGGAGAAGTTATGAACATTGTTGTGTATGTTCAAAATAGATTCCTGCATTCTGCTTTGGACTCCAAAACTCTCGAAGAAGTCTTCTCTGGTAAGAAACCTGATGTTTCTCATATTAGATTTTTTGGTTTTCCTATTTACTTTCATGTGCCAAAAGAAAAGAGAAGAAATTTGGATGCTTCTGGAAAGAAGGGAATGTTTGTGGGCTACAATGAAACTTTGAAGGCATATAGAATCTATGTGCTTCGTCAAAGAGAAGTGGAGAGATGCCACGATGTCACCTTTTATGAAGATTTTTCCTTCAAGAAAGTGAGAAATAATCCTAGCTCCAAGGAAGTCAAAGAAAATGAAGAGGTAAGGAAGCAGGAACAATCGATGGAGGATCTAATACCTGATGTTAAAGGACCTATGGATCCTATTGATCCACTTCCTTCAAATAAGAGAAGGCCCTCATGGCTCAAGGATACGCTCATATATGCTGAGAGACATATTTCCCCAAGGGGGAATTTCCGTTAAAGCAAGAATTCAAAGAGATACAATAGTACAACCTGAGCCTGGATAATTTTAGGAAATCGTAAAGCATCAAATTTGGAAGGATTCTATGCACAAAGAATATGCGTCCATTATGAAGAATGATGTCTGGTAAGTGGTCTCGAGACCGGAGGAAAAATATATTGTCACCTTGAAATGGCTCTATAAGGTCAAGCATGGATCTGATGGAAGTGCTGAAAAGTACAAGGCAAGATTTGTTGCCCAAGAATTCTCTCAAAAAGAAGGCATAGATTATGATGATATATTTTCACCTGTGGCCCGCTATACCACCATCCGATCTATTATTTCCCTTGTTGAAATGCAAGGATGGAGTCTCCATCAAATGGATGTGAAGACCACTTTTTTGCATGGTTCTATAAAGGAAGAGGTGAATGTGGAGCAACCTCTGGGGTTCGAAGTCTGAGATAGAGACACCCATTTATGTAGGTTGAAGAAAGCCCTCTATGGGTTGAAGCAAGCGTCCAGGGCTTGGTACGAGAGGATAGATAGCTACTTGATGAAACTGGGCTTCACTCGAAGTAATGCTGATCCAAACCTCTATTTTAAGGTTGATAGAGAAAGGTCTCTCATTTTGGTTCTCTATGTGGACGATCTCTTCCTGAGAGGTGCTGACCATCTCATTCATATGTGTAAGAGGGAGCTAGATTCCAAGTTTGAGATGAAAGACCTAGGACTGATGCACTACTTCCTAGGCTTAGAGGTCTCGTAGAGGCCAGGCAAGATTTTCCTTTCTCAAGGAAAATATGTCATGAAGCAGTTGGAGAGATTTTGTATGGCAGACTATAATTCTATGTCGAAAACGATGGAACTCAACTTTAAGAAGTTGTGTGGAAACGTTGCTAGGCCCGTGCTAGCAAATCATACAAAGTATCGACAACTCGTTGGGGTCCTGATTTTCCTAGTGAACTCCCGTCCAGACATATGTTTTGTAGTGAAAAATTTGAGTCAACATATGGTTGATCCTCATCACATTCACTGGATTGGTGCCAATAATATGTTGAGATATCTTCAGGGTACAATAAACCATGGGTTGGGATACACTACCGCCAGTTTTACACTCCATGGATATATTGATGCTGATTGGACTGGCAGTGTGGTGGATCGCAAGAGAACATCTGGATGTTGCTTCACCTTGGGTTCTGCTTCGATATTCTGGATGAGAAGGAAGCAGAAGTTAGTGGCTTTGAGCACTGTTGAGGCCAAATACATTGCAGCGAGTATGGCCTATTATGAAGTTGTTTGGTTGTGAAAGCTCGTTAGTGAGTTGTTTTAGCATGTGCTAGATACCACTGTTATCCTTTGTGATAACTAGAGTGGGATTCGTCTTTCTGAGAATCTCGTGTTCCACGATCGATCCAAGCATATTGATATTAGGTACCAATTTATCCAGGATATTGTAAAACAAGGCGTCATACAACTCGATCATATAGGAACTGATGAGCAAGTCACAGATATTATCACGAAGCCCCTGGGGAAGGTCAAGTTCCTAATCTTCCATGAGAAGCTTGGAATCGTGGAAAGACCCTATTATGAGAGTCCTGCTTGCATTGGACTATGAGCTCTAGGAGCTCTAGCAGGCTTGGGGATAACTTCTTGAAGCTATAAGAATAAACAGGGCTAGGCTTGCCGAACCTTGGTGTGCTTTTTCCCCATCGTTATGATATTGATTTGGTTCACTTCTCTTTGATCTGTGCCCTGCACGCATCCTACCCATGGATTTTCGGACTCATGGGAAGTACCTCTCATTTGGACAATGAGGTGGGAAATGTGGATAGAGACCAATAGCAAGACCAGTGGACACATCAGAGATTTTCGTACTCTCTATGTCTAGGACGGCACGTGTCCAACACCTTGATCTGGGATAAAGTATGATGAGGTTCTTACCTCTAAACTAACTTCGGGTCAGTAAACTAACTTTGGGTTAGTATGAGACTCTTTTTTATTCCAAGAAAGGTTTTAACCTCTAAGCTAACTTCGGTTCAACTGAGTGTGATGTCTTTGTGACACACCCTTTTGTTCTATCTGAGAACAAGAGCTACCAAAGCAAGTTATGTCAGGATGACACACGATCTTTGGTTTGGTACACGATGGTACTAATGGATGGCACTTGTGGACAAATGGAGTTCACCCTAGTTGAGAGGGAGTGTTAATTTTTGGAAACTAGGCCCAAACTCCATGTTGCACTACTCATATTATGATGTTCATATTTTTTTTAGATTCTTCTTTCGGAGAGGTGCAAGATTGATCTAAAAATCATCTTGTTTGGATGAGCAGAACATATATTTTTAATTTATTTTCCACATATGTGCAAGGTCGGCCAGATTTGTAATGTAGGCTCACATGCCTAATAGATATGTCACATACACTCACTAATGGAAATAAATTGGAGATACTTTGAGGTCATTTTCATCATCAACTCATCACACATCTCTCATTATGATCTAATCTATTCGTTAGCCTTTGGAGGCCTCTTTCCTTCACACGTGCGGAACTAGAGGAGTTGTTTTCTACGGATATGTTTAGGGCTTGTTATTGCAGCGTTGACTAGCATTCACCGTGGTAAACCCTTGGTCCTTTGACCTCAAATCTCTGCAAAATTCTGATTTTGAGAGGTCGTATTGTTGGGCACTAAAATCAAGGAAATAATAGATGTTTGACTGAAGCCCTAATCTGCAGTGTAGACTTTTCTGTTGTTGTCTTGCGTTGACTTTTATGCGTTAACTTTGGGTTTAACAACATTGACTTGTGATGAGTTGTCTTTGAGGTTTGTGAGTGTGACACATGGAGGATTGGCTGACTGAGAATGAATTTTCTAGCTGAATCATCCTGTTGACTATCATAACAAATAATATCTCATAACTTTGTTGGAAAAAGGAATTGTAAATTTGATCTATATTATCGGCTTGTCTTCTATTGATCTATTATTGTGTTCTATCAGCATTTTAATTTCATGTTTATGTGATTTCTATTTTTTATCGGGCCTAATAAAGATTGAATTAAAATTGCATCAAGCATAGAACACCATGGTTATCTAAATATAACAAAATATGAGTGAGATTATGTAAATTAGACCTACTTATCCAGCTGATTGTGCTATTATTTATTATCGAGTACCTGAGGATGTTCTTCCTAACAAATAGAAATAATACCTTATGAATTTTTGAAAGACCGTCTCCCAGACATGCGTGCTTCTACTTATGTTTTGGAGAACACGCGTCATCTGATTGTTCTTAACATCAAAACCAAATAGAAAAAATCATACTTATACCTCCTTAATATTTCTCCATTCCAATTAGGTTGAATGATCCTCAATTCAGAGGCAAAGTACTAGCCTTCTCTTCATGCAATCTCAAAACAACTCTCAGGTCCAACCCACTTTCATCATATGAAAGAAAGGTATTATGACATCTATTTAGTGTGCATCTTGATGTGCATTTGTGGCTTCTTTAACACAGGCATACACCACAGTGATGATTCAGTTTTTTCTTATGATGAGGTGAGACATGGAATGTTATGAACATGCATGGTTGGACCAAGGAGGCCCTAAAAATTTGAAAAATGGAACCTTACATTGGTATGGTAAACCTACATGGGGAGAAAAAAAATATTTTAATAATATGCCAACAAAACCTGGACACTGTTGTGTTAGATTATTGCTTGGTACTTGCAGACTGCACAATGAACGTTGTGGTTGAGCTAGCAAGAAGTGATCTCTTTAGGTGGATCTTCCTAGTACAAATATTATATGGACGTAACAGTCACCGATATAATGATTGATATAGTGATGAGACAAAAGAGGCACCCCCTTGAGACTTGACTAGGTCATTCATAATAGGTTTGGTGTTGGTGCCTTAGCTTAGCCAGAAAATGACAAAAATTTATTGATGCACAAAATTTATTACTAAATCAACCTCAAAGTATGCCATAGTCACTGAATATGACATGCATGGTTGTACCAAGGAGGCCCTGAAATTTTGAATAATGGAGCCTTAAATTGGTATGGTCAACCTACATGGGGAGAAACAAAAGTTTTTAATAAGATGTCTGCAAAACGTGGACATTGTTGTGTGATATTATTGTTTGGTACCTTCATATTACACAACGACCTCTGTGGTCGAGCCAACAAGCAATGATCCCTTCGGGTGGATCTTCGCAGTACAAATATGTTGTAGGCGTCGCGGTCACCGATCTATGGGGTTTGTGAACCAAATAGACATAAACCAAATGAAAAATAAATAAATAATAAAACAAAAAAATCCATAGGTCTAACCAATATATATATATATATATATATATATATATATATATATATATATATATATATAGACACACACACACACACATCCCATTTCAATGGTATCCATGCTCAAAACTCATGTCCGTCTGTCTAGTGTCAGTGACATGTGTGACTTAGATTGAGCATAAACAAATATATGTGAGAAAGTAAAAGCACAACTAGTAATTGTAGAGAAAATACTGAGGACACATAAAAAGGTACAAAATTTATATTTTACTAATTAGCTAATTCAATAGAATTACTTCTTGTGCCCCCCAACAATGATTTATTGAGACACTTAGTATTTAGGAATATTTGTTATATTATTCCTAAAATTGCATTGGTTCACTTTACCATAGTAGTGATAGTTTATTGGTTGACTAGTGCACAATGATTGGTGTTAATTTCTAAAATTTGGTCATAAGTTGATGTTTTTTTAATATTCCATGTCACTCGATTCACCAAATTGAGATGAATACTTTACATGGAGCATTGGGTCCCACTCTTGAGGTGATCATAATTTATTCTTATGTAATAAATGTTCTACTTGTAAGGCTATGTGGGCCAGAAAGATAACAAGGAAGTTTCATACCATCATATTGGTCATTCATAGGCATTTCCTGAACACAATGTCTATTGCACTTGATTGATTGATGAACCCATATCTCTTTCATTTTAAAGGTTTTCTTCTTTATTCTCCAAACATCCATTCATGCAACCATCCACATTTTCGATATGGATTCTTATAGATAATTTGTGAATCTATTTTGTAAATTAATCTTCAGCTACAAAAATTAATGAGCGTTGTGGGTATCTCAAGTTGTAGCAAAATCATGGGGAAAATGTAACTATTTAGTTGGGAAATGACTATATATGTAGGCTATTTTAAATTCCCATGTATGATTTGTTAATTTTACTTGTATAATCAAACATTATAAACTATATGTTATATTGGTTGAATACACTCATATATAGTTGATGAATTTGTCATGGGAAACATTAATTCCACTACTATATTGTAATTTCTTGTGATTTAGTTGTCGGAAATATTACCTATAGAGGCCTAAAAAAGGCCTCTATTACTTACATATTAGTTCCTGGATCATTGCATTTGGCCGCTATAGAGTGTTGGCAGTGACATAAAACATTAGTTGCTAAGGAGTCTGCCCCTGTATTTTGGTGGCTTCTAAATTCATGAGATAATGCTTGGAGATAGTGACAAGTAGGAAAGTCCTTAAAAAAGAGAAGTCAAGAGTCAATCTTCCCCATACTTCGTGCACAATCAAACAATGTAATTCTCTTGCAAGATTCATAGAAGAGAATATTATTATTATTTGGCTATTGATTCTACATGCTTGATATATATTATGAAAATAATTATATCAATCTTGATCCTATAGCTCTTTAATTTCATTATTTAATACAAATAAACTACATAAAATAATTTAAACTCTTCAATTCATTATTGCAATCAAAATATTGTGCCTTCATTAGGGAACTTTATATCAATTATTTTCAGTTCTCAATTAACCATTGTGCTCTACTCAAAGCTTGTATTTTGAGTCATTATTGTCTTGATAAAGCTCATCATGACCCTATTGTATATACTTGTTATGGACTCCCATCAAACTTTTTCAACCTATCATGATCCCATGAAAACACTAATTATGGCCTAGCTATAATATTGTTGTGTACCTGTCAAGAGACCTATCATAACCAGTCATAAGCCCTATATAACCCTACTATAAATCTATCACCACCTATGACCAATCCACCTGTTGTAACTTGTACATGTTATAACCATATCGCCTACCTATGACAACTAGTAGTATGCATGTCACCTACCGGTGACCAGTTCACATGTTATAACCTGTAATGATTTTGACACCTACATGTGACCACTCTAGTACATCCTATTGCCAACCTATTATTCCTTATAGGAAATATGTTATACAACTTATATCTTGGTTATGCCACCTATATCTTGGTTATGCCACTTGTATCCTTATAACAAACCCTCAATATATGATCTTGTTACAAAGTTGTCATAATGTGTCGCAACTTTGTGACACCTTGTACATGAACTTGCTTTGCGGCCACCTTGTGTTTCTTGCCCAAACTTGCCCTCTACTATTACACAAGCACATTAATTTTCTCGTCCCTTTATATTCCATCTTAGGGCAGTAAGCAACATTCATAATTTTATACTTATCCAAGCTCAAAAACTCTTTTTTGAGAACTCCTTAATACGTCAAATCTCATATTTATAACAATTTATTAGATAGTTGATAAAGCTTTAATTATGCTCCAATTTTGATTTGTTAACCGAACCCTAATTCTCCCTTCGGGCACCTCCTCTCACATATATTTCCCACTTACTAAATGTATGACTTAATAATGATGTTGAGTGAATAGAAGAACCAAGTGTTATTATTCTTTATTCATCTCCTACTATAAAAATATAGTTGCTCTCCCTGTTGTCATTACAATGGGCAGCAATTAATAATACATAATTGACAACATTAAGCCTAATTATTTTCTCAACATTACATCATAAAATTTTAGAACCCTACTACGATCTGAAATTTGGTACTCATGCGCCCTAAAATTTCTTGATTTCCCACTCATGACGTCATAGGCCTCTTCATTGAAGACATTAGCCTAACTTCCTCAGGTGCATTGACTACAATGTGGCTGAAGTGACACTCCACCTCACTAACCACATCAACACTTACTAGCACACATACTGCCTACATGGCCCATCCACCTCAACACCTTAGTTCACGCCGCATACGTCCACCTCCACATGGGCATCCCTAGCCACTATGATAAATTTTAAATATTAAATTTGGATAGATAAGATATTCTCAAAAATTTTAAAGACTTTAAATCTTTTTCTACCTTTTAAATAAAAAATAATAATACATTGAACAAAAACAGTGTCAACAATTTCTAATAAAAAATTAAAAAAGAAAAATTAAAACAATAAAACTGTATATAAAACTATAAAACACAAATTCCAATAAAAGAAAAGAAACTTAAAACAATTAAACTTCACTTTCCATAATCAATTAGACTTCAACCAATATAGAAACTATGACTATGACAAAATTATAGTCCACATTTAATATCAAAATTTCCAAAGACTTTAAATCTATTTATACATTTTAAATAGTAAAAAAATAATAAATTGACCAAAATTTATGTCCACAATTTCTTTTTTTTAAACAATTAAAGAATGGGGGTTCTGTTCATGGACTAAGGAAAAGAGTTGAGAATTTCCTGAGCAGTGGAAATCACTCAGCATTCCTGAGATTTTCTGGTACTGAATAGACTAGGAGTCCCGAGGTCACACAAGAGAGTATTGTCAACCTGTACCTCTCAGGTGTTGAGCACAGGGAAAGAGAAGGACGTAATCGCCTCTCTTGAAGGTTGGGTGGACATCATTAGCAGTTTTCACATTCAGTTTTCTCATTTAGATAAGTATCTGAACTTACTATTACAGAATATGTAAACATGCATGAGTGTATTTAATTTCCCTGAAAGTTGTACTATAAAGGCTAAATGTCAAAAATGAAAGGGTTTTGTGATTAACTAGGAATTTAGCAAATTAGTGTTAGTTCTGTAAATTATGGCATGATTTAGCAAAGAAATACATAGATGCTTAAAAGAAAAACCAAACTGTGTTGGGCTTATTTAAGAGAACGCAGGTGAAACTAAGTAACTAGCTATAGATGCAATAAAATTTCTAGTACATTACACAGTAATTATTCAGCATGATTAATACAGGAGAAACAACAGTAAAAAAATTAAAGTGATAGAAGGACCATTAAACCCTTGAAGTCTTCGGTAAACTCGAAGTAAGAAATCAAACTATGAAAACTATGACTATCTAAAATTTCTTGGAGAAAACTATTGATTTTGGATACGAGGAGAAACCCTCAACCCAGAATACATCGTTCCTCCTAATTTTAGCTATACTTGGATAGTACTCGGGAGGTTTGGTCACCAGAATCTAGAAATAGAGAAACATGTATTGATAAACTTCAATAAAATTAACAGTGTGAAGTTAAAGAAAACTTATTCATTTCCAAAACTTTGATGCTAGCCAATAAGCATCTACTGTATAGGCGTAAGCCTAATAAACCGGATACATATAAATATAAACCAAAGTGTTACAGAGTTTACAACCGGACAAGGCTCGGTGATCATCATGGTAAACAACTATCATGAGAAACATAAGTAATTTGATAAACCATGTGAATATAATTTAACTGCCATTACGCATACAAAATAATCTCAACGGATATACAGATTACCACATATAACCGAAAATATTTTGAACAAATTTCTATCATAGTATTCAAAGTAAAAACGAGTAACCAAAAAGAGTTGATTTTTCCACGAATATAGAAGATCTTATTAGAGATGGTACCTTTTTCCATTTATGTAATCTATACAAAAACTTGTAAAACCCAACCGAGAACGGAAGATGTAAGTTCAGAGGAAACCCTCTAATAATTATATATAAATTTGAGAAAAAACAATATTGTGCCTTAACCACAGAAATCCGCAGATAAAGGAGCGACTATGCATCACTGTATGCATTTATATTGAATTAAGAACCCTAAACACAGTTAGCCTAACAAAAAATTTCAGAACCGCCAGCGAGGAGAAAGGACTCCTTGCGAACAAGCGAATCACTGAGAAAATACATGGAGGGCTAGTGCAGAGCTATTAGTCTAGATCCGGAAAATAAAATTAATAGCCATACCCAGTTTTTTTCATAAGGAGAGTACCTAAAAAACAACATGGAAGCCATTAGCTTCAAGCGGTGGCACGAAAATGGATTAAGTTGAACTAAACCCAAATAGTTAAATAAAAAAACCCTAAATGGGTATTTACGTGAAAAACTCATAAACCCTTCAAATGTATTGAATGCAGACCTATAGAAGTAAAAACGAAACCCTGACAGTAGAGATTGAGGGTTTATTTCATTGTTTAAGAAATGTAAATCCAAGAACTAGAAACTGACACTATGGATAGAAGAAAAATAGAAATCAAACAAATTTTGATGAATGTTACCTTCTCGTGGCCAAAGGTTCGGTTGGAAGTAGGATCATCTACGAAAAACCTCCATGAAGAACAGAGAGTTGTGGCCATATTCAAAGTGGGTTAAGCACTGAGAAGTTGTTAAGTACTCCAGAAGTTGGCCAGCTCTGGTCGGTAGTCTGAGGGGCATTGGAAAACCACTAGACCTTGCACTGTACAGTAATGCTAGATATTGCAGCAAGAAAATATTCACAGGCTCTTCCAAAGCAGACCCAATTTTTATGAAGAAGTAAGGTAAAATGACAAAGCGGATTGGGTGACAAGGTTTTACCAAAAAGTTTCCCATCATGAAGCCACCGTAGATCTCAAGAAAATCAGGCAGCGCTCGGTATGGCAGGTGGCCATAAAACACATAAACCCATGCCATTAACTTTCACCACTGGGAATAATTTATTGTGCCAGTCCATCACGGCGATGCAGTGGTACAAGTGGTTTATGAAAATATCGAGACATTAAATAGGCTAATGATGAACCCCGTTGATGGAGGTATGGACGTAGATAAATGGGTAGATTAAAGGTATATGTATAACATTAAACTTATTGACACATATTTTTTAATAAGGAGTAAAACCCTAAGTTTAAAACTGAACGAATGTTTAGTTTATGAATATAATTATAATGTGTGATTAGATTAATGTTTAAGTTTTAATAGTATGGTAAGATATAAATATTTTTTTTTATCATGTACATTACAAGTGGTATCAGAGCAGTGTTCACACGCTAGAACCCTAGGGGTCACCTAATGATTTAAGATGTGTGTATACTGATGCACAGAAAAGAAGTAGAACAATGAGGGAAAATATGAGAAGGGGATCGACACAGAAAACACCTCGGAATACGGGGGAACCTATATGTCAAGCACAACCATAAATGAACCCTGAAATGTGGATTCAATTGAGTGTAAATCAAAACCAGCAGACTAGTAGACTACTGGAGGAACAACAACACCAGACCAGCATACTATTAAATATTGTATAGAACTTGTAGGAGGAGATGGTCCGTGTGAGAAGTGACAATGAATGTTTGATGCAGGAATAGGACAGGATACTTAAGAGCGATTCCGACAAGCAGAATCAAGGGGTGTTACAACCCAATCCTGATAGGGGCACGCAAGAAGAAAACGAATGAAAAACCAAGGACCCAAACACTGAGAGAATGGGCACGAGTCCTTCACAACGAAGCAACAAAATAGAAACTATAATGAAGCAGAGTCTGTTAATGTGTTTGATCAACAGGAAGTTAAGAAGCAAAAAGTGGAGCTTCAAGGTGAGTTTCGAAAAATAAAACCACCTACATTTGATGCAGAAGTTGAGGAAGTGGCAGAGGCTTGGTTGATAAATATGAATAAGTTTTTTCAAGTATACGAGTATCGCAGCAACTTAAAAGCCACATTGGCCATATATCAGTTGAGAGAAAAAGCCACCTTGTGGTGGGAGGAAGTAAATAATGTTCGCAGCATTGAAGATCAAGATGTTACATGGGAAGCATTCCAACAATATTTTAAAGATAATTATCTGATAGAACATGTTTATGACAAGAAAAATAAAAGAGTTTCATGACTTGAAGCTGGGCAGATGACCATGAATGAGTATATTACCAAGTTCAGCTCCCTGTTAAGATATGTTCCATACCTCAGGGATGAAAAGGCTAAGGTTCAAAGATTCCTGAGTAGTCTGCCAACCCATATGAAGGAGCGAATTGAGTTCGTAAATCCTAGGACCATGGACGAAGAAATTCATAAGGCACGAATGTGCTACCAGTAGTCCAAGTCAAAAGGGGAAGTGGGAAAATGTTGGCAGCCAAGAAGAGGACAGAAAAACATCTCAAACTTGAAGGTTGCCAGAAGTAATAATTTTAAGAATTCTGCACGAAATTCTGTAAGCAAGCAGTTTGGCAGAAATCATCAAAGAACCCAATGGCCAGCTGAAGAGGGACCTACATAGGCTTCTAGAAAACTTGAAAAAGGACAAGTGTCCAAGCCACCTCTACAGTCTTGGGGGTGTGGGGAGGCACATTATTACAAAAATTGCCCATGGCGACGGAGAAGTGAAACAGTTGCAAACTTGCAGGAGGCTTCTACAGTAGGTGTTGTGGCTCGAAACATACCTCGAATCAACGTAGTTTTGGAGGATCGATAGACAGACTATCAGGCAACAATGATAGAGTTAGAAGGTAAGTTACTGTCTCAATATGTTTCTATTTTGGTTGACCTAGGTGCAATTCTAAGTTATGTTAATCCCAAAATAGTGGAAGTATGTAAATTAAAAAGTCAGAAATTCAAAAATCCATGGTTGGTACAACTAGCCACAAGAGAAAAAAGAAAAGTAACTACCAAAATTCCAAACTACACATTGGAAATTGCAGACTAGAAATTAAACATGGATGTGAACATATTTCCATTAGGGTTCTATGATGTTTTGCTGGGTATGGAATGACTAGAAAAACATTGGACCTTGGTGGACTGTAAAGACAATATTATTTATTACAGAATGCAATATGAAACACGCAGAGAGATTCAGGGAATCAAGAAACCGCTATAACTACATCCTATTACAGCATCCCAAATGAATAAGTGTATGAGGAAGGGATGTCATATTTATGCTTTCCTGGTGGGATATGCCAATTCAAAGGAGAATTCTCCTATGATGGAGAACATACCAGTGGTACAAGATTTCATGGATGTATTTCTAGAAGATATACCCAGATTACCAGCAAGAAGAGATATTGATTTTACCATTGAATTAATGCTAGGACCATCACCTGTGTCAAGGGCTCCTTATAGAATGAGTGTTCCGGAATCAACAGAATTAAAAATGCAGTTACAAGAAATTTTGGACAAAGGATACATTCGTCCGAGTGTGTCCCCTTGGGGAGCACCATTTTTGTTCGTAAAGAAGAAGGACGAAACCATGTGAATGTGCATGGACTATAGATAGATCCATAAATTAACAATAAAAAATAAATATACTTTACCACGAATTGACGATCTGTTTGACCAGGTGAAGGGGGGCACAATATTCTCAAAAATAGATTTAAGGTTTGTATACAACCAGATCCGAATCAAGGATGAAGATATTTACAAGACTGCTTTCCATATGAGGTACGAGCATTATGAAATTTTAGTGTTTCCCTTTGGGTTAACAAATGCGCCAGTGATATTTATGAGGTTAATGCATGGTATATTTCACCCTTTCCTAGATAACTTTGTACTCATATTTGTGTCATATTTATTGATCATATTTTAATCTATTCTAAGAACCAGGAAGAACATAGAGAACATCTAAGGATTGTGCTGGAAATGTTAAGAAAACACTAGCTGTACGCTAAGTTTAGCAAATGCGATTTCTTCAAAACAAAAATCCATTACTTAGGCTATGTTATTTTAGCAGAAGGGATTGTTGTTGATCTAGAGAAAATCAATACAATTATGGAATTGCGAGTTCCCGAAAATGTGACAGATATCTGATCCTTTATGGTATTGGTTGGGTACTATTGAAGATTCATTGAAGGATTCTCCAGAATTTCCTTTCCAATCACCTCTTTACATAGAAAAGGAAAAGTGTTTAAGTGGACTAATGAGTGCCATAATATTTTTGAGAGGTTAAAGCAGCGACTGACCACTGCACCAGTGTTGAGGGTAGTTGACCCCAACAAAGAATTTGAAGTTTGTACAGACGCTTGTAAAGAGGGAGTTGGGGCAGTTTTATCTCAGGAAGGAAAGGTAGTGGCCTATGAGTCAAGAAAGTTAAAATAGCATGAGAAAAGATATTCTGCCTATGATCTATAGTTAACAGTAGTGGTACATGCACTCTGAGTATGGAGACACTACCTATTGGGAAAGAAGTTTGTATTAAAGATTGATCATAGTAGCTTAACCAGTTACTTCAAACAAGCTGATTTAAGCTCTCGACAGGAAAGATGGAATGCATTCCTAAGTGAGTTTGATAAGGAAATTTAGCACATGAAGGGTAAGGAGAACTGGGTGTCGGATGCCTTAAGTAGGAAGTTTCATTGTGTTTATGAGCTTTACTATAATCAAATTGAATGCAAATTCTTGGATTAAGTGAAAGAGGAGGTAGAGAAGGATCCTAAATACCAATTCCTATGGAAGAAAATGGAAGAGGCCACAAAGCAAGGAAACACTTCTGAATATGGAATTAGTAAAGAACAAATGATAACCTTTAGAGGAAAGATATACGTACCAAACTCTGTGGACCTAAAGGAGCTAATCATGAATGAATATCATCGAATTAATTATGCAAGGTGCCCAGGATACCAAAAAATGTTAACTGCTATTAGAAAAATAAATTTCTGGCCTGGTATGCATAGAAACATTGCTGAATATTTAAACAAATGTTTGGAGTGTCAACAGGTCAAGGTGGAGCATCGACATCTAGCAAGATTGTTGTAGCCCATACCAGTACCTGAATGTAAGTGGGAGGTCATATCCCTAGACTTCATTACAGGTTTACCATTATCAAAGAGGCACAATGACTCTATTATGGTGGTGATCGATAGGTTGAGTAAGTCTACATATTTTACACCTGTACAGTCTTCTTACAAGACTGTACAGATAGCAGATATTTTTATGAGAGAAACTTTCATATTGCACGGCATTCCAAAGACTTTTATTTCAGACATAGATGTGAAGTTTACTTCATAATTCTGGAAAAAATTGTTTACAGTTCTGGGGACCCAAATAAACTTCAACACTTCTTATCATCCCCAGACAGATGGCCAAACAGAATGGGTAAATCAAGTTTTGGAAGACATGTTGCACATGTACATGATGCAACAACAAACTAAATGGGAAGATTATTTACACCTAGATTTGCTTACAACAATGGTTATTAGGATTCCCTTGAGATGAGTCCTTTCGAAGCTCTATATGGGAGGCAATGTCGCACTCCCATAAATTGGATATGTCCCGAAACAAAACTAATGCTTGGACCAGAAATGTTGGCTGAAATGGAATCGGAGGTAAAGAAGATCAAGCAAAACCTGAAAGCTACACAAGATCAACAGAATATATACACAGATAAGAAGAGGACTTATCAAGAATTTGAGGTGGTTGATCATGTGTATGTGAGGATTAAACCAAATAAGATCACCTTGAGGTGGGCCTCTTGTGTTAAGTTATCTCCCAGGTTCTATGGACCCTTCCAAATTTTAGAGAGGGTAGGACCTCTGGCTTATCGGTTGGCTTTACCCAGCCACATTCAGGTACATAATGTGTTTCATGTGTCCTTGCTAAAGCGATATGTACATGATTTGAAGCATGTAATCCATTGGCAGAATATTTAGGTAGGATAGAATTAGAAAATCCTAACTTGAAGCATGAATTTTTTTGTGAATTTGTTAGAAAATTTTTATGTTTGCAGGTAGAGCTGGATGACGAGTTCCTGGTCGAGCCTCAACATATACTCGACAGGAGAGAAATCATTTTCTAGAAGTGAGTCATCACAAAGGTTAAAGTGTAGTGGAAGCACTGCAACCCAAATGAGGCTACTTGGGAAGACGAGGGATTTGTACGTGACGCTTACCCAGAACTATTTCTTAAGCTGGAGTGAAACACCGAGGACGGTGTTACTTCCAGGGGGGAAGTTGTGACAGATCCACTTAATATTAACTAGTTGTTAACTATTAAAATGACATTTTGTTATTATTTTAAAGAAAAGACTAAGACATTTAATTTTTTTTAGAAAAGTTATTTTCTTTATTGTTAATATGAAAAATAAAATTGGTTATGGAAAAGAGTTCCATAAAAATGTAAAAAGGCTGATGGTAAAGTATTCCAAGAACGGAGAGGTGGTTGGACAGTTTGAATAGTTACATGTTCCTCTGAGGATAAGAGGCATATCCCAGTGAGGAATGGGGGTTTTGTTCATGGATTAAGGAAGAGAGTGGAGAATTTCCTGAGCTAGTAGAGACCAGTGGAAATCACTCAACATTGCTGAGATTTTCTGGTACTGATTGGAGTAGGAGTCCTGAGGTGAAAATAGAAAGTACTGTCAACCTGTACCTCTCAAGTGTGGAGCACGAGGGAAAGAGAAGGATGTAATCTCCTCTCTTGAAGGTTGGGTGGACATCATCTGCAGTTTGTACATTCAGTTTTCTCATTAAAATAAGTATATGATCATTTTGGTAATTAAAAGAAAAACAAGAATACTATTATAGATTATGTACACATGCATGAGTGTATTTAATTTCCCTGAAAGTTGTACTGTAAAGGCCAAATGTCAGAAATGAAAGGGTTTTGTGATTAACTAGGAATTTAGCAAATTAATGTTATTTCTATAAATTATGGCATGAGTCTCACATTACGAATCCGTGTTCAGTAGATTAGAAGAAAAGAAAGACAGAGATGCTTAAAAGAAAAAATAAACTGTGTTGGGCTTATTCAAGAGAATGCAGGTGAAACTGAGTAACTTGCTATAGATGCAGTAAATTTTCTAGTACATTACACAGTAACATTCAGCACGATTAATACAGGAGAAACAACAAGAAAAAAATAAAAGTGATAGAAATACCATTAAACCCCTGAAGTCTTCGGTAAACTCGAAGCAAGAAATCAAACTATGAAAACTATGACTATCTAAAACTGCTTGGAGAAAACTAGTAATTCTGGTTACGAGGAAAAACCCTCAACCTAGAATACATCGCTCCTCCTAATTTTAGCTATACTTGGATAGTACTAAGGTGCTCTGGTCACTAGAATCTATAAATAGAGAAACCTTTATTGGTAAACTTCAATAAAATTAACAATGCAAAGTTAAAGAAAACTTATTCATTTCTGGAACTTTACTGCTAACCAATAATCATCAATTGTACAGGCGTAAGCCTATTAAACTAGATACATATAAATATAAACCAAATTGTTGTAGAGTTTACAACTGGCCAGAGGCTCAGTGATCATCATGGTAAACAGCTATCATGAGAAACATGAGTAATTTGATAAATCGTGCGAATATAATTTAATTGCCATTGCACATACAAAATAATCTCAACGAATATACATATTACCACATATAACCGAAACTCTTTTGAACAAATTTCTATCATAGTGTTCAAAGTAAAAATTAGTAACCAAGAAGAGTTGATTTTTCCACGAATATAGAAGATCTTATTAGATTTGGTCTCTTTTTCCATTTATATAATCCATACAAAAACTTGTAAAACCCAACCTAGAACGGAAGAGGTAAGTTCAAAGGAAACCCTCTAATAATTATACAAAAATTTGAGAAAAATAAATAATGCACCTTAACCACAGAAATCCGTAGATAAAGGAGCAATTATGCATCACTGTATGCATTTATATTGAATTAAGAACTCTAAACACAATTAGCCTGACAGAAAATTCCATAACCATTGGTGAGCAGAAAGGACTCCTTGCGAACAAGCGAATCACTGAGAAAATACCTGGAGGGGCAATGTAGAGCTATTAGTCGAGATCCAGAAAATAAGCTTAATAGCCATACCCAGTTGTTTTCGGAAGGAGAGTACCTGCAAAACAACATGGAAGCCATTAGCTTCAAGCAGTGGCATGAAAATGGATTAAGTCGAACTAAACCCAAATAGTTAAATAACAAAACCTTGAATGGGTATTTACCTGAACAACTCATAAACCCTTCAGATGTATTGAACGCAGACCTATAGAAGTAAAAACGAAACCCCGACAACATAGATTGAGGGCTTAGTTAATTGTTTAAGAAATGCAAATCTGAGAACTGGAAATTGAAAATAGGGATAGACGAAAAATAGAAATCAAACCAATTTTGATGAATGTTACCTACTCGTGGCCAAAGGTTCGGTCGGAAGTCGAATCGCCTACGAAAAACCTCCATGAAGAACAAAGTGTTGTGTCCAACTTCAAAGCGAGTTAAGCACCAAGAAGCTATTAAGCATTGAGGAAGTTGCCCAGCTTTGGTCGGTAGTCCGAGGGGCATTGGAAAAGAACCAGACCTTGCATTGTACAGTAATGCTGAAGATTGCAGCAAGAAAACAGTCACAGCCTCTTCCATAAGAGACCCAAGTTTTATGAAGAAGTAAGGTAAAATGACAAAGCGGATTGAGTGACAAGGTTTTACCAAAAAATTTCCCATCGTGAAGCCACTATATATCTCAAGAAAATCGGATGGTGCTCGGTATCGTAGGTGGTCATAAAACACAAAAACCCATCCCATTAACTTTCACCACTGTCAAGAATTTATTATGCCAGTACATCACAGTGATGTTGTGGTACAAGTAGTTTACGAAAATATCGAGACATTAAATAGGCTCATGATGAACCTCGTGGCATAGATAAATAGGTATATTAAAGTTATATGCAGAACATTAAACTTATTGACACATATTTTGTAATAAGGACTAAAACCCCAAGTTTAAAATTGAACGAATGTTTAGTTTATGAATATAATAAGAATGTGTGATTAGATTAATGTTGAAGTTTAAACTACACACCTTCAAAGTAAGGTCAAATATGATAAATTTTAAATATTAATTTTGGATGAATAAGATATTCTAAAAAAATTTAAAGACTTTAAATCTATTTCTACCTTTTAAATAATAAAAAAATAATAAATTGGTCAAATATGATAAATTTTAAATATTAATTTTGGATGAATAAGATATTCTAAAAAAATTTAAAGACTTTAAATCTATTTCTACCTTTTAAATAATAAAAAAATAATAAATGGGGGAATATGTATTGAATAGTCCAATACTTTCCATTCATATGGGAGGTGTTGATTTTGTACTAGGATTACAATGGTTACAATCTTTGGGGACAGTAGCTTTTAATTTTCAAGAACTTTTCTTGAAATTTTTTTCAGAAGGAAAGGAAGTCGAATTACGGGGTATCACAAGGAAGCCTGGAAAGATAATAAGCTCTAATGTCATGAAAAAGCTTCTGAAGAAAGAACAATAAGGTGTAATTGCACAATTATGCTCACTATAAGTTCCAACATCAAAATCATCTATTTCTACAGATCTCCAAAAAGTCTTGGACAATCATTCCAAGGTGTTTGAAACTCCCAATTTACTCCCACCTATTCATGATCATGATCATGCTATTCATTTGATTCCACTAAGTGTTCCTCCAAACATCAGGCCTTATAGATATCCTTATGTCCAAAAGAGTGAAATTGAACATATGATTGCACAAGAAGGATGGATCATGGCACATGTGTCTAGATTATAGGGAGCTCAATAAGCTCACCATTAAAGATAAATTTCCCATTCCTATGCTTGATGAATTATTGGATGAATTACATGGAGCAATTTATTTTACCAAGTTGGATCTTCGTTCAGGATATCATCAAATTATAATGAAGACTGAAGATATTCCAAAAACAATATTTCGAACTCATGAGGGTCATTATGAATTTTTGGTCATGCCTTTTGGCCTTACCAATGCACCTTCTACATTTCAAGGGTTGATGAATTCCATTTTCAAACCCTTCCTTAGAAAATGTGTGCTAGTATTTTTTGATGATATACTAATCTACAGCAGGTCTTGGAAGGATCATGTTGAACATGTTGACAGGGTGCTCAAACTATTGCAGGAGAAACAATTATATGCAAAAACATCCCAATGTTTCTTTGGAGTACAAGAGGTGGAATATCTGGGTCATATTGTATCTCACGAGGGTGTTAAAGTAGACCCTAACAAAATTAAAGCCATTAAGGAATGTAAAGTCCCCACAACCATAAAGCAGTTGCGAGGATTTCTTGGGTTAACAGGGTATTATCGCAAGTTTGTTAAGAATTATGGGAGAATAGCAGCACCTCTAACAACATTATTGAAGAAAGATGCATTTTCATGGACTCCTGAAGCAACTAAGGCCTTTGAACATCTTAAAGAGGCAATGTGCCTAACATCGGTCTTAGCTACGCCAGACTTCACAAAAACCTTTATTGTGGAATGTGATGCCTCAGGAAATGGAATTGGTGCAGTTTTAATGCAGGAAGGAAGACCCATTGCTTTTGAAAGTCGTCCAATCAAAGGAAAGTGTTTACAAAAACCTATTTATGAGAAGGAAATGTTAGCAATACTGCATGCACTAAAGAAATGGCGAACTTACCTAATGGGAAGACACTTCAAGGTAAAAATCGATCATGATAGTCTTAAACACTTTTTGGAACAAAGACTATCGTCAGAAGAGCAGCAAAAATGGGTCACAAAGATGTTGGGTTATGACTTTGAAATAATCTACAAAAAAGGAAAGCTTAATGTTGTTGCAGATGCACTCTCAATAAATAATGAAGAGGTGGAAGCATTGCTTTGTGCCATTTCTATTATCCAACCAGATTGGATAACTGAAGCAAGAGATGAATGGAAGAAGGACAAAGATGTATGGACACTCATTCAAAAGTTGCAGCAAGATCATAGTACATCTGATACATTTAGTTGGAAAAATGATTCCTTATGGTACAAAGATCGCTTATATCTTTGTAAGAATTCCCAACTAAAACAAAAGATTCTTTTTGAATTGCACACTTCTCCTTTAGGAGGACACTCAGGATTTTTAAAAACTTACCACAGGGTGAAGAAATATTTTTTTTGGGATGGCCTCAAATCTAATATTCAAAAGTTTGTGGTGGAATGTTTGGTTTTCCAGCATAATAAAGTTGAGACAATTAATACCCCGGGTCTTCTACAACCTTTATCCATTCCAAGTCAACGTTGGGAGGAGATTTCAATGGATTTTATCACAGGTTTACCTAAGTATGAAGGAAAGAGTGTCATCATGGTGGTAGTTGATAGACTTACCAAGTATGCACACTTTTGTACATCATCTCATCCATTTAAAGCAAGTACAGTTGCTACTACATTTATGGACACAAGTCAAAAATTACATGGAAACCCAAAGGTTATTGTGAGAGACAGAGATCCCATTTTTACTGGAAATTTTTGGACAGAGTTATTTTCTTGTTTGGGTACTCAATTAGCTCATAGCTCATCTTATCATCCTCAATCTGATGGTCAAACTGAGATAGTGAATAAATGTTTGGAAGGATATCTTTTTTGTTTTGTATCTAATAAACAAACACAATGGGTCAAGTGATTAACTCTTGCTGAATGGTGGTATAACGCTTCCTTCCATACTGCATCAAAAATAACCCCATTTATGGCACTTTATGAATATCATCCACTGACCATCACATCATCTTTAAGAGAAAATTCTAAGGTTCAAGCAGTGGAAGATCACATCGAGCATCAACAAGAAATTCTCCAACTCTGAAAAGATAACCTAAATTTGGCACAAAATTGAATGAAACAACAGGCAGATCAACATCATAGTGAGAGACGTTTCAATGTAGGAGACTGGGTATTTTTATGGCTACAACCATACAAACAAATGTCCCTCAAGCAAGATAAGAAGGATAATAAATTATCGCCAAATTACTATGGTCCTTACAAGGTTTTTCAAAAGATTGGTATTATGGCATACACATTGGAGCTTCCTGCTTCTTTGCGAGTGCATCCAGTTTTCCATGTTTCATGCTTAAAGAAGGTTATAGGTGAAAATCTTCCAGCTCAAACAATATTTCCAGAACTTGATGAGGAAGGAAAAATCATATCGGAACCTGAAGCAGTCACGGAAACAAGAACTAGGCAGCTATGAAATCGATCAATTTCAGAGTATCTCATCAAGTGGAAGAACTTACCCACTGAAGATTTTACATGGGAGGATGAGAATTTTATACAAAAGCACTCAGAGCTACTCAAGCGTTGAGGACAACACTTTTTTGCAAGGAGAGGGGAATGTTAGGTCCCTATATTACTAGTTTAGTCCCTTATTGTTATTAGTGTAGCCCCCTTATTTTTATTGTTGTACCCTTGTAACCGCAATATTGTTATTAGTGTGCCCTTACATTGTTATTGTTAGGTCGGCTAGGATTATATTGTGTGCCCATGGACTCCTATATATAGAAGGAGGTTTTGGTCATTTGTATCATCCAATAATTGTTCATTTATGTAATGTATTGGAGGTTTCCTCCCTCGAAGTGGCTATTTCTAAGGCGTTGATCTCTCTTTTCTTCTATTTTTTGAGTTGGTTTATAACATTGTGAAGGACTAAGCCAGAAGCTACCTAAGCACCTTAAAATTTCCTAACCGTGTTATCTTATTACTTGCAAATCCAACCAAAAGCTGAACCTTAGAACACCTTCTTTAGAGACCTTATAACAAGCCAAATAAAGACATCGCACTTGTTACCCCTCTTCACCTACTCATCCCTCAAGTCACATGGGGAGTGCCTCATACTTTAAATTTGTGCGAGGAGTGTGAAGGTGCAAGCTAGAATAAGAAGAGGAGAAGTTGATATTAAGTGGTGTATGAAGAATATTGTTTGGGACTTGAGATAGATTCATGATCCTAATGTTTAATTCATAATTCACAAGTGCAAGCCATATAGCTTTACAATAATACTTCACTTCATGTTCGAATAAAATGCAGATATACCTAGAAAAAAAATACGTCATAGCTCATTTCCTTTGAGATAGCCTCTCACTGGTTGAAAAAATACATTTAGTCCATATTGATCTATTAATTCGTCCTATAGTCTTCATAGGATGGGGCCTTAAAGCCACAACAAACTTCAACTCTACCCTTCTTCTCAAAAACTTGTGGTAGCCTATTAGTGGCATTGGACTCTGGAATTACATAATTAAGCATAAATATCTTGGTTTGTGACTTATTGGTTTGGACTCGATCTGGTGCTCCATTTCCCCAAAAAATATCTCAAATTTGGCACAGTTTGCTACTCACTGAGCATTAGTTTTTTGAAAATATTAAGTGGGAAATTGACTCTAGAAATTTTTTGGAATTCGGCCTTTATTCCTTCTCTCGAATGTATGGTATGCATACTCTCTCTCCCCAACTACTTAGCTTTATTCATGACTTTGTAATTCATGTTATACAAGATATTTCCTCTCCTACTCAAACTCCCTCTATTATCATGAATTGGAATTCTTTTGAGGATCTCATCTTGCCCTCACACCTTGCTTCAGAATGGGTTGCTTATATCTCCAACATAAAAATGGTTGGGATCGTCCTTACTCCTTAGGAGGACCTCATTAGTTGTCATGGTGGCTTCTCAAAAGGTCAAATAATTTTTCGTGAGGCCTATCATCTCATATTTGATCCATATGGATCTTTTTATCATCTTCCTTGGGTTTCACGATCCTAGAAATAGAATTCCACTCTAAAGATTAAATGCTTTATATAGTTGGTGGTGCACAACAGTGTGTTGACTTGGGACAATATTTCAAAGTGGGGATTCTAGGGGCCCAATAGGTATGCTCTATGCCAAACACATCCTGAAAGCATCCATCATCTATTTTTACTTTATCCATTTGTTGTATCGGTTTCACTCTCTGTGCTACCTTCTCTTCATATTCAAGTTTTCTAGGAACAATCTAACATAGTAACTTTCCTTCATCAGTGGTCCTTGAACAACATTCATCACAAAACTCTATCCTTTTTTGTCCTCTGGAGTATCTGGCGTGATAGAAACACCCTCATCTTTGAACATACCCAGGTTGATATTTGGAGGAGTAGTATTAAGATATTTGCTTACTACAAGGAATTATTCTCTTCCCCCATTTGTCGCCATAAACTCCCCCATCCTCCAGAATTCATTTGGTCCACTTTTCCCATTGGATTCTTCGATGGAGCTTCTTCCTTTGATCTTTGTGGTTGTGGAATGGCTATAAACTTGGTCCTTAAGTTTACTTTAGATTTCACTAGTTTTATGGTTTAGGCACTAATAGTCGGGTGAAACTCCTAGCTCATTGGGGAGTCTTGCATTGTGCTATCTATCCTAGAATTATAGATTTTGTTTTTTTTTTATACTAGAAATATATTATTGAATGGGCCAATAGAATCTCCAAATTGGACGCCCCTTCACTCTCTAATTGGAATCAAATAATTTGTGACGTGATCCAAGTATTCAGTTCACTATCCATTTCTCACATCTACAATTTTATAATTACGAGGTTGATTCTCTTTCTAGAATGGCGAGGGTGATGCTCCTGGATATATCCTCTTTCAATCCTTTATTCAAGGCATTCCTACAGAATCCCGACGTATCGACATTTGAGCACTTTCTCTACAGTTGAGCCTCTTCTACAATTTAGTATTGACATTTGAGCTCTTGATACTCTTCTCAAATCTTTCATCTGCTCATTAATGCACCACCTGGAACCAGAAATAATTTGACAGATGGAAATAGAGGGAACCTTGATGTTTTGCAATGCAGCGCCTTTCGATTAAACTAAAATCGTTCTATTTCCCTTATGTTTTAGTTTTTGTTATTGTAAATACATAATACATATGAAGATCATCTTTAAATTATCTTTATCCCTATATTCCAATCAGGATAGACATGTCATGTTGGATATCTGTACTTTCTTAATTTATCTTAATGAAAGTGTTTTCTGTAGAAAAAAACTAGACAAAAACAATGGAAATAATATAATTGTGTAAGTACCACTTTCATTCCCCAATTTAGTGGATGGATCAGAACGGGATTTTATTAGGAAATTTGGAATAAGCGGTCAAAGCATGATAATTGGGGAGGTTGGAGAGAAATGGCAACGTTGAAACCACCAACTCCACCACCCTATAGTTTCAGGTTGGGGAGAAACATGACCAATTCCGCATAGTGGCTAATCATTGGACCAGTTCTGCACAGTGGATAATCATAGGGCTTAGATGGAGCGGATCACCCCAAGGATATTTCGCATCCTCTAGCCCCAAAATCCACCATGAAACCACAAAAAAATTATACATTGCACATGGTGTCCATTGTGGACTTCCAACCAGTCTATCATAGACCAAACATAATCATTGCATATTCTCGACAACCATTTCTCGGCCTATTCTTGACAACCCTTACTTGACCTTATGCACTAGGGTTGAGAATGACCTCTTAATCGATAGAAATATAATATATGGAAATCACTAGAGTGAAGACAACAAACAAGATAAGAACTTATAATGAGTTTATATATGCTACTTCTCAAGAACCATTCTTAGCTGAGTATCTAGAGTGAAACAATTGAGAGTTGAATCACTCATCTTTGAACATACCCAAGTTGATATTTGGAGGAGTAGTATTAAGATCTTTGCTTACTACAAGGAATTCTTATATTCCCCCATTTGTCGCCATAAACTCCCCCATCCTACGAAATTCATTTGGTCCACTTTTCCCATTGGATTCTTTGATGGAGCTTCTTCCTTTGGTCTTTCTGGTTGTGGAATGGCTATAAACTTGGTCCCTAAGTTTTCTTTAGATTTCACTAGTTTTATGGTTTAGGCACTAATAGTCGAGTGAAACTCCTAGATCTTTGGGGAGTCTTGCATTGTGCTATCTATCTTAGAATTACAGATTTTTTTTTTTTTTTAGACTATAAATCTATTATTGAATGGGCCAATGGAGTTTGCAAATTGGATGCCCCTTCACTCTCTAATTCAAATCAAAAAAATTGTGACCTGATCCAAGTATTCAACTCACTGTCCATTTCTCACATCTACAAGTTCAAAATTGTGAGGTTGATTCTCTTTCTAGAATGGCGAGGGTGACGCTCCTGGATAGATCCTCTTTCAATCCTTTATTCAAGGCGTTCCTACAGAATCCAGACATATCGACATTTAAGCACTTTCTCTACAGTTGAGCCTCTTCTACAATTTAGTATTTGCATTCGAGCTCTTGATACTCTTCTCAAATCTTTCATGTGCTCATTAATGCGCCACTTGGAACCAGAAATAGTTTGATAGATGGAAATCGAGGGAACCTTGATGTTTTGCAATGCATCTCTTTTTTATTAAACTAAAATTTCTCTGTTTCCCTTCTGTTTTAGTTTGTGTTATTGTAATTACATAATACATATGAAGACGATCTTTAAATGATCTTTGTCCCTATATTCCAATCAGGATAGACATGTCATGTTGAATATCTGTACTTTCTTAATTTATCTCAATGAAAGTGTTTTCTATAGAAAAAAACTAGACAAAAACAATGGAAATAATATAATTGTGTAAGTACCACTTTCATTCCCCAAATGAGTGGATGGATCAGAATGGGATGTTATTATGAAATTTGGAATAAGCGGTCGAAGCATGATAATTAGGGAGGTTGGAGAGAAATGGCAATGTTGAAACCACCAACTCCACCACCCTGCAGGTTCAGGTTGAGGAGAAATGTGACCAATTCTGCATAGTGGCTAATCATTAGACCAGTTATGCATAGTGGATAATCATAGGGCTCAGATGGAGCGAATCACCCCAAGGATATTTTGCATCCTCTAACCCCAAAATCCACCATGAAACCAAAAAAAAATTATACATTGCACATGGTGTCCATTGTGGACTTCCAACCAGTCTATCATAGACCAAACATAATGATTGCGTATTCTTGACAGCCATTTCTAGGCCTATTCTTGACAACCCTTACTTGACCATATGCACTAGGGTCAAGAACGACCTCTTAATCGATAGAAATATTATATATGGAAATTACTAGAGTGAAGACAACAAACAAGCTAAGCACTTATAATGAGTTTATATATGCAACTTCTCAAGAACCATTCTTAGCTAAGTATCTAGAGTGAAACAATTGAGAGTTGAAGCACTCACTTGTATATATTTTAGCTTAAAAAGTGTACTTATTTTCTCTTTGAATAGTGCCCATTAGTTATTCCATGATATCCAAAATCATATGATAGTGATTACACAACTGTGGGGCCTCTGTTTCTTCGACACAACAACTTCAACAAACAAGTGCCAATTGAGAAAACCTCTCATCCCATTTTAGCCATCCGTTTCATTTTTTTTATTATCTATTTTCATAATGATAAATTTGTCAATGTATATGTAGAAATTCACAACTACAATATTTTCAATATTCGCTTCTATATGGAACAACTCAAGTTTACATGTAAATTTATGGCACCTGTAATTTTTTGATTAGATATAACAAAGAAATAATTATCATTAAATTTTATTTATGTGTGAACAGATTGATCCTCCCTCATTTCCCATCATCCCCTATTTTTCATGTTTTGGCAACAGTTTTTAGTCAAGCATAGGGAGGGGAAGTCATCAATGCTTTCATATCTTTCTTCTGATCTTAAAGTGATCGCTTCTTGTAGTTGCCTAAGAGGCTTATCTATAAGTTCAAATTTTCTTCTTGGTTTTTCCTAAGGGGCTTATCCTGAAGTTCAATTTTGCATGCTTGGAAAAGGATTCCTTTCTGTGATATGTATCCATTGTTAAAATTTGATGCATTAGATGTGTTCTGGATTAGGCCATAAATTGTTTTCTTTGTATTCTTCAGTTATTGATAGTGTTGTGTTTTATGTTTTTTGGAACTTTGATATTAAAATCACACTCTCTCTCTTGTGAGATATTTCAATTGTAAATTTCCAATTCACATTTAAATTCCTTGGTTGTTTACTCTTCATTTTTTTGTTGTGGCATACTGGGTAACATTTTAAAATATCAACGCTCCTTTTCACTTTTGCAGTAGTTCTAAGAGATTTAATTTCTATTTTTGTTCTTTTCCTCTTGGATATTTTTCATTTTGATTGTGTATATATTCCATAATGGTAAAATATTTGCAAATTACTGCTAAGTGATGACTTTTTTCTTATTTATAACTATATTCATTTTATTTATAATTCTTGTCATTATTATTGCAGTATAAAACAGGATTTACCTTCCATTTCTCACGTTTGCATTTAAATGTATTAGTGCATGCAACAAAAAATGGATTCAAGGTTTGAGAGTCATAAATGCATTCAATATACACGTGAGCAGTTGTTGCAACTTCAAGAGGTATTACTCGATATATTCTGCAAGGAATGGGAGGACTATACCACAGATCTTAGGCAAGCTAGCAGGGATCACCCTCATTGATAGTGAAGACCATATGATCTGGGCTGGTAAGCTTAAGAAGGGGATCCCAATGGTTAAATATATATACTTGGAATTACATATTGTGGACGAGGGCCCTAAATTTTTAAAAACTTTTCAGCTAATATGGAAGTGGAATTTACCGAACAAGATTAAATGTTTTGGTTGGCTTGTGATACATAACCATATTTTGACTTGGAAGAATCTCCAAAGGAGAGGATTCCAGGGACCGAGCAAATGTATAATATGCAGGAAGGTGGAGGATGAGGTAAATCATATATTCATGGAATATCCTTATGCTAATTTTATATGGGGAGGAGTGGTGGGACACTAAAAAATTGTAATGAAGGGCTATTTTATTAAACTAAATTTACTTATTAGATCATGGATAAAAGACAGAAGGGTACATGAATCTTCTATTATATGTATTATGGAAAATATGGAGGAGACCCAATGCCCTTATATTTGAGTAGAAAAATATAGAGACACATGAGGATATCATCAATACGATGGATTTCTTGAACGAGATAGGGACAACACAAGAAAATAAATGTTATATATCTTTCAAAACTAAGGAAATATGAAAATCGTTCCTGGTGGGATTCTTTGATGGGGCAAGTGCCAATAGAGCTTGTGGCTTTGGAATTGCAATCTAATTAGAGTATAAATTCTATCATTTTTGGTGGGAGGGAGGAAGAGGGACTAATAGTAGAGAAGAAATCATTGCGTTATGGGGTGTGTTAATCGTGACCAAGTGGCTTCGAATTGATCAAATTCATATATTCAACAATGCCAAATGAATCATTGATTGTGTCAAGGGAAGTAATGACTTTAACCCTCCTATACTAAAAAACTGGATGTATCACATCAAAACTTTGGTAAGTTCTTTTCAGAGAGTGAGTTTTTATCATTTATACAGAGAGAAGAATTGGTAAGCTGATTTACTATCAAAGAGAGGCATTAACTGGGAGGCATGTCAGTTTTATTTCTCTGCATTTGAAAATGGCGTAATGACCAATGAAGGTACCAGTAACTACTCATAAAATAATGGAAC